>CABFPE010000290.1:886082-932372 GCA_900660155.1 Hofstenia miamia
ATATATATGTATATATATATATATATATATATATATATATATATATATATATATATATACAAAAATTAACCAGTATCAGTAAACAAATCATAACGTCAAAATTTTAGGCAAACAGCTTTCAGGTACAAAATTTGTTTCTGCTACAATTTTACCGCATTTCAAAATTAGCAGAAATTTAAACTAAAATATAAATAGCACTGTTTCAGTTCACCAAATTACAATTGAAATAAATTCCTAAAATTAATATTGAAATTGTAATAACTGAAATAATAAGAAGTTCTATAAATGTCACTATGCCGCACCACCAATACCAATCTTACTAAGCTTATCTACCAAAATTGTATGAGAAACTGAGTCAAATTTGCTGAAATCTAAATATATTGTGGCTAGGTTGTTATTTGTATCTTCCGTATATTTGAATAATTGAGTAACAGTTGATATATTTTTACAAAATCCATGTTGCCTTTTGATTAAATTTTCTCTAGAAATTGGAAGAAGTGACTTTAACGAAGTCTTTTTTAATGATAATTGATATTTTGCGATAACCAGATACCAAATATTTAGATCCTTTCTTATACACTGGAATAATTGTAACTGTTTTTATATATTCGGATAATTTTCTTCCAGTATATTTTGACGAAATAAATGAAATACATGAAAAGAAATAGAAGAAGAATATATTTTCAAGAAATTTGAAATTTAAAAGAATTTAATAATTTTTCAACCTTAGTCAATAATAAATAAATAAGTAATATTTTGGATTAAAAGAGCATGATAGTATTGACTCAAAGAAATTTTTAACCCCCATTAGAAACCTTGGATGTATTTTTGATAAAAGTCTTTCAATGAGACCACAGGTAAATTCAATTATCACCTCGACAAATTATGTTCTTAGAAATATTAAGAAAATTCGCAAATATCTGTGTATATCGAATGTGAAGAATATTCTGCAAGTATTAGTCTTATCCAGAATCGATTCTTTCAATAGTCTGCTTTATGGAATCCCAGAGTATCAAAGTCAAAAGCTGCAAACTATTCAAAATCGGTGTGCTCGCTTAATATTTAATTTGGGTTACCGTGAAGCTATTACACCGGCATTAGTTGAACTACACTGGTTGAAAGTTAAATTCAGAATTAGATATAAAATATGTCTAATCGTTTGGAAGTGCTTACATGGNCTTTCAATAGTCTGCTTTATGGAATCCCAGAGTATCAAAGTCAAAAGCTGCAAACTATTCAAAATCGGTGTGCTCGCTTAATATTTAATTTGGGTTACCGTGAAGCTATTACACCGGCATTAGTTGAACTACACTGGTTGAAAGTTAAATTCAGAATTAGATATAAAATATGTCTAATCGTTTGGAAGTGCTTACATGGCATGGGACCATCCTACCTCAGTGAACTTTTAGAGACATCAAATTCCAGGACACGATCATCTTCTGACAATCTCCTTGTTATACCTAGAACAAATAAAGTATTGTCAGATCATGCATTTTCCATCTGCGGTCCATTGCTATTTAATATGGTGCCTAATGAAATTAAAATCATCACTAGTGTTGAAGTCTTTAAGAAGAAACTAAAGCATTATTTATTTAGAGAGCAATTTAATTCGATTATTGTTTAGTATTGTAAATAGCGCATTTGAGTTTTTTGTATAAAAAGTTATGCGCTTTATAAGAATATACATTTATTATTATTTTTTATTATAATTACCCTGACGTAATCATACGATTTAATCATATCCTTTGCTTTATGGATTATGCGCAAGAGAGCCATTTCTGTCGTTGACGACTTATATTCATTTGAATAATATTTTACGTTAATGTAGAGTATTTAAAAAATTATTAATTTAATCATGTAATGGATGACTTCAAGTTCAAGCAAGTACTGCACTGATCTCCATTGTAAATTTTGAAACGTTCAGTTCAGTATTGACGCATTTTTATTTAAATACAATGACGAAACCAACCCGAACCACTAGCAACTCTGCACCACACACACTAGGCAAAGTGGCCCACGCTCCGCCACTGGTTTTAAGTGCGTTGGTTACTGTTAAGCCAAATATAGAATTTAATAACTAAATTGCAAATAATATCGTTATCCGTTAGACAAGCAAGGAGGATGACTGCCCCCACTTCCCTTCCACCCGCATCCAACCCACCTCCTGCCATACCTATTATATCCCCGTTTTCAAAAATTATCTAAGCTTTAAGTGAATATTCAAATAAAAAAATTCTAGTGGATTCATAATATAAATAACCTTATTTGTAAAATTTTCTCCTACCCATGAATGAAAAGTGTAATAAAAGACTAGCTGTCATGTGCACAGTGTTCAATTTCCTACTAAATCACAACATGGAATAGAATTGAAGTGAATTGATACATATTAATAACATGTGAGGATACACTTTATAATACAGGACATCGAATTACATTAAGATTATAAATAAATTTTAATCTCAAATATAATTGTATTTAGTGCTATTTAAATGCATAGAGAAAGAATTCATGTCAAGAGAATAAAATAAACCCAAACCTTATTAACCTAATCTAAGTTATGAATATACATACATGAAAAAGGCAGTTCGCTTATTTATAATCCTATGCCAAAATTACTACACTTTACTTGTTTAGAACATCCCAGTCAATAATTTAGGTGGGCAATGGTGGAGCCCAGTGGTGTAGTGCTACAATTTTAACAAAAGGAGATCTTTTGCTAAGGTAAGCCATCCAACATGTGGGCTAGTTACCAAGACATTTTTGTTTCTGTAAATTGCAATAATGTTAATCTTATAAAAGTATTGTTAAAATTTAGTCACTGTCACATTGTTAGCATTTGTGGAATTGATATTAAGCCCATGTAAGGAGAGATTTTCATGTTTGGAAAACTCTGTAGCAAACCTGGCTATGCCTACCAAACCTTAGGCCTGATATTTAAAGTTTTGACAATTCAGCTTATTTTGAGACCATTATATAGTCTTTGCCAAAAAATGTTTTCAGTGTCGGTTGTTAGAAACGTATAAAAGTTTCTCACTGAAAATTTCAATAGAACAAATGATGCCAATGTAAAATTTCAAGATGTAAATCAATTATTCCTCATCTGCGGCAAGTTGTGGCACAAATTGTTTAGCTCTTCCAAAAGGCGTATTTTCATGAAAAAAATTTTTTTGAAGAATTAATTATAAACGAATGTAATGAACTTATTTTTTAAAATTCAAAATGATTTTTCAGATGTTAATAAAATTTCTTATCTGGCATAACATATGTTTGAGTCTCAGCAATTGTTAATTGGCTTGACATGTCTTGGCCTTATCCTTTGTACGTCTTCCATGAATTTATCAAAATAATGTTTACTTGCTAAGACATCCGACTTTGTATGATAGGCCTAAACTACTAATGGGACAATAAAGCTAAGCACAACAACAGCTCGTAAAAATGGAATGATTTAAATAATTAATAATTTTTGACATACTTTCCCAATATGATGCTACTTAAAATTATCTAAATTTTGGGAGTTTTAAAAGCATTTCAAATCAGGAATTGATGACTTCGAATCAATATCAGCTATTTTCACAAAGTTTTAGATTACAAAGTTTAGATTACCGCATATACAGCTAACATGTACAACATAAGATTTTATTAGGAAATACTTGCTGAAGATATCATTAGCTGCTCGAAAAATCTGAAACTCCAGGATGTCCTCTACTTCTTGGCTTAGCATTAAAATATAAACTAAAATTTTAGTTTCATTATCAATTTTAAATACCCCAATAATTTTTTGTTCAATTTATAATGGCTTCTTATAACTCATGAATTAGAATTAGAATTAGAATTTATTATAAATAATCTAAGAACAAAACGCTTAGATAAATGGGAACTAAAAATTTTCATGCATTAAACAGAGGTCGATTTGGAAATGCTCTTTTAAACGAATCTGTCCTTATCTTAGGTAGATAATAGACAGATTNACATTAGAGTTCATTTGCCTGAGGACCCTTTTGTCAGATTCTGCAACTATCTCCTCCAGACAGCCAATTTTTCTAATATTCATTATTTCTGCTCCTTTGAAAAATCGTACCATGCCTTTGCTTTCATCGTTGTTGAAATTCCCATACACAGATATGCAATATCTTACTTTACTCATTATCAACGAATCGAAAAGCAATTTAAGACCATCAACTCCGAGTTTTGAGTGCTTGAGTTGGTTAATCAGATATAGGCGCTTTGAACATGCGCTAATCAGCGTGATAATATGATTTCGAGGACGAAGGTTATTCTGGAAAGTAACACCAAGTATAGTTGAGGTACAAACTTGCTCAATGCTAGAGATTGGAGCAGGAGGGTCTTTAATGGAAGAGAAACTGTAAACCATCTCTTTTGTCTTCGAGATATTGAGAAGCATCTTATTATCTGTACACCATTTCTGAATATTGGAAATTTCTATTTGAGAAAGGTCATTTTTATTTTTTAAGACTAGTACAGTTAATGTTGCATCATCTGCATATTTAAAAATATTGTTGCAAGGATAAATAGTCNTGGAAATTTCTATTTGAGAAAGGTCATTTTTATTTTTGAAGACAGGCACAGTTAATGTTGCATCATCTGCATATTTAAAAATATTGTTGCAAGGATAAATAGTCTGTAAGTCATCAACAAAAAGGGAGAATAAGATGGGGCCTAACACTGTCCCTTGAGGTATTCCGCGATTAACTTCTGCATAAGGGGTGCAATCATTGCTGGTAATAACAGAGTTGTCTTTTATTAAAAAAGTCAACGAGCCAGTTATAGACAAAATGAGGGAGATCAAGCCTGTGGATCTTTTCAAAAAGGAGATGGTGATTAACTAACTCAAAAGCTTTACGAAAGTCAATTTGGAAGGTTCGCACAAACTGACAATCAGTTTTGTCTAAATTTTTCATAATTTCATACTGCATTCTGAGCAAGGCAGTTTCAGTAGAGCTGTTTTTTCTAAAAGCAAATTGATTCCAATTTATTTTTCTTTCAAATGAAATGCAAGAAAACGTCTCATGATCAATCTCTCAAAAACGCGAGCAATCACCGGGGTGATGGAGTTTGGGCGAAAATCAGAAACTTTCTTCGGGTCTTGAACTTTTGGCAGTGGTTTAACATCGGCATATTTGAGAAACAGAGGCACCCCTCCTTTCTTCAGGGACGCATTCCGAATATCAGTAATGATAGGACTAAATTCTGGAGCAAATTATTTGAGCAGCCTGTATGGGAGACCATCAGGACCTGTAGATGTTTTTTTTAATGTACTCAAGGCTTTATAAATCTCCAGTACACTAAAAGAATCAAAATCTTGAGAAGGGAGCTTGAGTTCGGGTTTCACATAATTCTCATCTGTATTCATTCTTACAAAATGTTGATGAAGGTCTTTAGCCGAAAATAAAGTCTCTCTCTTGTGATTGGATTGACGAAAACTTTTAATTTTATTCCACCATAATTTGGATCCCTTGCAACTCTCGTTCAGCATTTGAGCCTTTCGCTTTTCAATCATCAGCCCTATGTCTCTTGACAACATTGATGCCTCGCGAAGACGTCTTCTTTTGAGATAATACGACCGCTTCTTCAACATACTCTTGATGAGAGGAGAAACATAATAAGGATCTCTATCTGAAACTTGCACCTTCTTCAGCGGCATATATTCATTTATTTTATCAGTAACTGTCTGAACAAAGTTATTATAAAGATCGTTTACGTCATCTATGGTGCAACATTGGGTCCAATCACAATCATTTAAGGCACGCCTGAGGGCTTCTTTACGGAAAATTCTGCCGTCGCGGATGTATTGATATGATCGTACAGGTTTCGATCGGGGTTCATTGGGGCTGTGGATTAAAATGGTGCGATGATCGCTGGAAACAAGTGAGTCCATGGTATTAGATTCGAAGTACATTGGGTTATCAACAATGCACACATCTAGAATTTTATCGCTTCTAGTTGGTTCTCTAATATTTATAACTTGCAAGCATCCAAAATTTAAGGTGGTCCTATACTAAAAGAAAGAAACGCCATGTTTTCTTTTCAAAGTTAAGTTTTAATGGATTATTTGTTTGAAAATGAATGAAAATTTTAAAAAAATATGTAATTTTCAAAATTTACTGTCTGGTCCTGCTTTTACGAACCCAACCGGTCTATTTTAGGGATATTGTGGTGCGGTCAATAACTTTAAATTGACTGAGAGTTTTAAAATAAAAATTTACATAAGTATTCAATTTATAAATATGCACTTACTGTACTAAAAACAATCTCAAAGAGTGTAAACTTATTTTTTTATGGAAAAAAAGTATCTGGTGCTGAAATTACGCAAATTTTTTAAGGTCATTTTCAATAATCAGATCAAAAAGATTTTAGTACAGTAAGTTGATGTTATGAATTTTAACACTCATACAAAATTTCAAGTCAATCAGACTTCTATTTCAAAAGTTATTGATCGCACCATTTCAAAAATTATCAATTCTAAGAAAACTACGTTTTAAGCAAAAAAATCCCCTTCATTTGTAAATGTTTTACTTTCTCAATAAAAATAGCAAGGTTTGAAAGTACAATTTTCCGACAACAATCATAGATTAGATTGCATCTTTTATTTTTCATTTCTATTGCTTTTTTAAGAGGGTTTGAAGTCAAAATCAAAGACACAGATGGTTGCTAGGGGCGTAACTGAGGAAAATCGTTTCTGAAATTTTAAGTGTCACATATTAAAATTACTTTTAAACTAATTTATATAATTCTTCATGAAAAAATAGCTATACCAGCAGTTAACAGATAGTTGAAAGTATGTAAAACAACTAAAATCAAAAAATTGAAAATTTTGACATTTTTTAGTATAGGACCACATTAAAAGCACTACAAAATTGAAAAGTGTCACTTCATCTACATAAACAGGAACAGAGTAAAGTACTTGATGATTGCATTTGCATTAAGTGGGGTTACTGAAGAAGTCAACTGACTAACTCAGTGGGTTAAACCACAATCCGGGTCGGGACCATATTCCTAGAAGTTTACCTGGCCGGTTTGATCGTGAGAAACTTCTGGCGACCCCTGGCACGCAAAGTGTTGATCTGTGTTGAGTCTGATCAGCAGAGTGAAGCCAAAGGCCGAACTTCAGTTGAGAGGGTTACACCTCTTCCGCTTTGGCCAACCAAGGTTACTAACAGTTGCAACTTAAGAGAACGCCTGCTGGCTGCTAATAGATCCATGAAAAGTAATTTTGGAGCAGTATTTACTAAAATGCAAAGGATTCTAGCTAATTGAAGCCTCGCTAAACTTCATAATAGATTGTAACATGTTGAATCGTAACTACCTGTGACCCAGCAAGGCTGCCTCACAGGAAGGCACAGCAAACCATGGCCTAAGCCTATCTCAGAGGCCAGAGACTGTTTCCTCTCTGTATGACTACCCTATTAGACGCACCCTAAGTGGTGCCAGTAGCATTCTTCCTAACAGTGTTTCCACTGTGTATAGCTGTCTGTCTCCACAACACTAGAACAGACAGGCTTCCTTCCCGACCGTTACCGCCCTGGATGTTTTTCTATAGTATCTGGAGCCCTTTTGATGAAAAGCTCCACTAATTCAAAAATTTCTGTATTCCCATTTGGAAAAGAGATGCAATTTTTTATGTATAGGTTTCAGTTTCATTCAAAAAAAAATATNTATATATATATATATATATATATATATATATGCGTTTTAACTTCAAATCAAGAAAAATCTTAATTTGTGAAATATGCAACTAGCAAAGCGACTAAATTTGTTTGTGGCTAAGTGAATAGCTATAGTTACATAAAAATTATGTTTTTATCTTAACACAAATGAGCAATTTCTTAAGCTATGAGTAATCAATGAAGTATTTTGTTGAGTGGGATGACATTTTCTTAATGGAAATCTCAAAATATATGTCAATGGTCTATCAAAAGCAAAAACGTAAAAAGGAATCCTCAAAAACATTTGTTCATTTGTTTAAAAATTGCAAATAATAAAGAATATCTTAAAAAATTTACAACAAAACATGAATTAAGCTAAAAATATTTGATCAGTATATTACNAACGTGAATTGAAAAACAGAATTAAGTGAACATAGAAATGTTTAATAAGTTTATCAGTCCGAATCTTCATTTTCATCCAGCATTGTTGAAATGTCTTCTGTTAAAATGTCCACAATATCGATGGAGATTGGCTCCGGGCTTAGATGCTTTACTTTACTCCAGAACTTTATTTAAATTGCATTGATTCAGGCAACGTGCCTTTCCGCAACTTGGAAAGTATGAGCCCAGCTTGAGAAAACATCCTCTCAACAACTGCAGAACTTAGAGCAACTGAAAATACGCATTTTCAACAGGGCTAAGTAGTGGATAGTCTTTGGCATTTCGCCAGAAGCATACAAGATTCTTAAGATGTGCTCTTGTCATTTCAAACTTTGCAATCTCAGTCTCTATGGGTGTGCGTAATAGTAATATTTGGAAAGTTGAGGGAGATGCAAGATAAATTAAGTTAGACAAGCTTTCAAGCTGACTTTCAATTGGCTGTTTGGTACATTATTTACTAATTTTTTAGCATATTGTTGTTTTATTTCTTTGATTATATTGCATATTTGAATTTTTTAAAGTTTTTTTATGATTTATTTTTAATATGCTTGTCTTATCATATTAGAAACTGAATAGAATAAGAATCAATTTGTTGTTTTGCTCAACCCTGCCTCGTTTCGAACAATTATATTGTCATGTCCTGTAATATAGACGTATGTGCGTCTGAAGCAAGCGAGTAAACAAGTTGCAAATAATGTAATGTTGACTGGTAGAGTAACCCCGATTAATTACAGCGGTGGGTGCTTTTTTAANATATATATGTATACATATATATATATATAATATATATAATATAGTTGTCCTTGATATTACCACCTTTCCAGTTTTGCTTAAATCAGTCCTGAATATAATCTTTCATATCATGCACACACTATTCATAATAGATCAAAATAATTTGAGTTTTGTTGGTAGTTTTTTCAGCTGCTGCACATGGCTTCTGGGTCATTCCATTATATTTATACTCAGGTACCCATGCTCCTGGAATTTCACAAATCAAATACATTTTGTAGAATTTTTGAAACTGTCATTTAGAAAAAAATTGAAAAGGGGTCATTGGGGTCAGAAGGGTGTTGATTGGCGCGGAAGCTTAAGAACTTAATTTTCTCGTATACTATAAGCATCAGAATTTTGTACACTTCAATTTAATCATTATTAGGTCAAAAAAATGAACCCTTGCTGCTCAACAAGACATTAATAAATTTAGGGTTTTGAGGAGCATTTTTTGTGATTTGGCCGCAACTGTTTTTAAACAATTTTTGGCAGTTGCCTTACCCTGTAACTGCACACCAATTTTTTTGCAAAGTTGGAAGCGAATGAAGGTTGAACGTAGTTGCCATCAAGCACGTGTAGTTTTCTCTGTTCCATTGTTGAGGATAACTTAAATGTCTGCAAAGTAATCCCCCTGAAGAATTCATATTTTGTGGCATCGTTTGAGACATATTTTAGAAGTAGTTGGGATGCAGTTTTTAAGCTAGATATTGAAGTTTTTCATTCGAGATTTTTCTATCACAATTATGTGATATAGTATTACTAAAAGCATAGATAAAATAATAGGTTTCATAGGGACTAAAATAATTTCATATTCCTTATATTATTACATCAATTATCACAATTTTAGTGAACCCTTTATATAGTGTAAACGTGGTAAGTTTGGGTATTAGGTAAGACATTTTAGAGTTTCTGCATGAAAAACTTTAATCGAAATACTGTTACTTACTAACTACAAGTTATTTGAAGCATCGCATTACACAGTACTAACTATTTAATTATTGGAATTTGTATAGTTACAATGGTATTTGCTTTTGTAGAATCATCACCCAGTCTGAGATGTGCATTAACTGAGATGTATTTATGACTATGAATAACAGATTCTCCGACGCGGGGTAATATCTAACTGTTTGAATCTTTGTTGTCTCATGTACACTTTAATCTAGACCAAACTACATTTAAATCCATGCGATCATAAGTATAACAAGTAATCGAGACTGTTTAGGTAACTAGATGAGAGAGACTCCAGTTCGTGATGGGCCTACTGCCCTAAGCGGTATCTGATAACCAAGAAGCCATCCGCCATGCTGCGTAGTCCAGTTCCAATAACTCAGCTCATTCTCACAGAGACTGATTTTATTATGTGTACCCTAACTTAGTGTGTACTTCAAACATATAATTAATACGCAAACTGCAAAAACACTAGCTGCCATTAAAATCTAGTTAATAAGTAGAGCAGCTTCCTATCCTACATTTAAAATATAACTATAACTACGGACAAGTGACACTAGCTGCGACAAGATAAAAGGAATTGAAAACTATATACAAATAAATGCAGCTTCCTAACCTACAGTTAAAATATATACAATTAAAGACAATACGATGTAAATATAAACCAGGTCGTTATCGCTCTCATTATGGGTCTCCTAGCTGAAGAATTTAGATCTAAAATAAATTATTAAATTAATAACAGTCCTAGGGTTGGCTGACTAGCCTTATTGTGAGTTTGTTAATATATGTTACAACGCAAGATCGGTAGCCAGCTAAGCATGATGTAAAAACCCGTATACGTATTCAGAACCTAATGCATGATGTTGATCAAGGCACCAAATAACTACTTTCCCCGCAAAAGCCTTGAGATCGTTCAACGCATGAAATGCTTAGCTGCGCATTTAGATAATCTATAATCAAACCAAAATATAGATGCGTAAAATTCCAAAGTATTTAATCCATCAACACTGCGACGTAGCTATATTTATACAGACTTCTAACAACATATTTGCACCATTTTAACAGTCAAACAAAACACCTGTCTTCTGTTGTAATTTGTCTTCCCACGCCCAGCGTAGTGACCTCAAATTAACGGGAAGCGTATTATACTTGGCTTCTTGCAAGATATGTTTTCTGCAAATATTTGTCCACAAGATCAACGCATGAAAAGCCATTAATAGCATCCGTTCTAAATATCAAATTTCTTACCCTTTCTTTATTTCTCCATTTAACTGTTAAATTTGTAATTTTAGAAGGATTATGCTACACTTTGAGAACAAATCCCTTCTTCCGACTGAGCTAGATTACAATATATTTACTAATTGAATGGGCATCGAATTCGCAACATCTATAATTTTTTAAATTGAATTTTTTCTTATTTAATTAGAAAATGATAATAAACAATGTGAGTAATACCCAGTTATTCTGCTTGATTCGTATGCAGAAAAGAATATTCGAATTTTAGACCTTAGTAGTTTACCACTGTGGGTTGAAAATCAACTGTTCTAGTCCAATTGAAAGTCTTAATGATTTGCACAACAAAATAGAAATGAAAAGTGTTAGAATGCACAAGCGGTGGGCAAAATTAAAAAAAACAAAATTTTTTAAATCCATTTTTTATAGTCATGAAAGCAAACGAGTACATTTCGAAGTTTCAGTATATTACACATATAATTATTATGAGTCAATATTACAAACTTTTTCGAAGGCTTAAAAATTTTTATTTTCTCGAATTTTTTTCATTGTAATACATTTCAGTTAAAAATAATGCAAATATTCAAATTATTAAAATTTACAAAATCAGCAAAATGAAATAATTCCTTCACATTTCATTTTGAATCAAAAAAAAATTTAATGGCAAATATATTTTTTCCAGCAATGGAATGCTGTGGTTTGAATTTAAATGGCATCTGATCTTATAATCCATGAAATGCTTAATATTCAACAAGGGCATGTGGGAATAGACATTGATTGGATTTTGTCCTTTTTAAGTAATTTCAAACAAGGAACCAGTGTAGCTTGCAACACCTCTATGATTGGGAGGTCGTTTTTCTAGTGCTTCACAAATGTACCAAGTTTGGTACTTATGATCTTTTAAGGAATGCTAAAAAATGGCGCCAGCTTCACAATATGAATCTAAGCCATTGCAAAGGGAAAGATTGAGCTTTCTATGAAACTTGGGAGTGACTTGCAATCAGATCTTAAGTCAACTGAAAACACAAACTATGTCATTAAAAATGATCCTCAAGATATGACCCTACTATTTTCTTACCAATCTAAGTTTGTATCGTGATGTTCTTTTTAAATTTCCTTTTGTCTATGATATTAGTAATTTGCGAAGTTTTGTCTCCGTTAATTCAAAGGCGTCAAACCTGTTTCTTGAAAACAGAAAGTCATTAAGTTTTTTTAATTTTGTTATTTTTGAGCGCATTTTAAAACAAATTAATACACAATTCTTCTTTTCAAAGCTAAGTAAAGGCTATTGGTCGCAAACTGGAACTTTCAATTATTTGAGCAAAAGTAGAACACTCCAATGAATGTTGAAAATTTTTTCTCAAAATTCAATTGCTAAATACAATAAATTTCGCAAAACAAGAGTTTTGTCATTATTACATCATCGATGTACGATATTCATTCAGATTTTAAGCACAGATTAGCAATTAAGCATCTTGCTGAAAAAAGCCTACCTAACGAGATGAGGCACAAGTCTACTCTTTTCTTGGTATGTCGCACCATTTTCCGAATATCTTCCTGCCCCATGTTCTTGAGCTCCGTTAGAGGTTTTTGCTCACATCTGATTATATCTGCCATTTCTTGGAACCAAAATGAGAAGTCTAGAGGCGACAAGGCCGGGATAGTATGGGGCCAGTAATGAATTGTCCTTCGTGAAATTATTTTCTCGTCAAATCTTGCAAGAAGAAAATCGAGGCACTTGGCCGCTTTATGGCACCTGGAACCAATATTGACGTCGTGTTGCCAAATTCTTCACTAATTGCCAGACACTATACTTGAGTACTTGTTCCAGGTATACGTTTGAATTCATTCATCCCTGGAACCAAACAACAGGGAGGATTCGTTCATCCAAATCCCTACCCAGGCATGAATCTTCTTACACTCAATTACTGTATGGGGATTTGAAGGCGGCCATTGTCGACAGATCTGCTTGTTTATAGACTATTTCAGAACAAACCATTTTTCATCCGACTATATGACTCTCTGGAAACATTATTCTTCAAAAGTCAACCAAAAAGTGTAAGCTGCCAATCTTGATTCCATTTTGGCTGCACCCAGACACTTCGTCAAGTGTGGCATTATGCACTCCACTTGAGATTCTTTCTCAAAATTGCTACCTCCTTTATATGGCATTTTGGATTTTGTTCGAAAAAATGTCTCACAGCCTTGATGTTGCTACGCAATGGCTCACTCGATTTGGCGGCAGGGATTTTCGGTAGAAGAGCTGATTCTTCTTGAAAACGCTTCTGAATTCTTGTGAATGCAAGGATATTCCGATATTCACTTGGTAAAATTCATTTTTGAATGTTCTTTGGACATCCTTGATGCTATTGGACTGTTCATATTTGGTGATGATGAATGCTGCTTGCTTACACTTGAAAGAAGAATTCTTCCAGAAGCGGCGATATAGGCTGTGTATTTCATCCATTTTTTCAATTCAGTAGTCCAGACGATACAACGAGAAATTTTTAAATTGATGCTTTTTATACAAATTTCCAGCTTTCCTGGTAGTATAGATACGTCAATTTTATAAAAAATCATGGAGTATATGTCTTTATAATGAACTTGTGTTTTAGTATCATTCATTGTTGATCATACTGTAGAATTTTGTAATACTTTTGACCCTGGCATTAGATAAGACTATCTTAATTTCATATCTAGTAATTTTTCAGTTAACTTCAGGTGCAGCCTGTTCAAAATTGAATTAAAATTAAGTAATTTAAAGTCATATATTCATGGGGATGATATATTGAAAAACAAATGGAGTAAACTTTCTTAGAGAATAATATTATATTATATCTTAAAAAACTGCATGTATGCACATAGAGGGTTGAAACAAGAATTAATAACGATTGTTAGATGTCACAAACCTGTCAGTCTTTAAATTGTTTCATATTTCGCATGAAAATTACATTTGATTTTGCTTTAGCGGGGTTTTGATGCGATTGTTTAACCAATATCACTTACACATTAAACAATTAATCCATTTTCTGTCGTTGTACTCACTATGCTTTGTTCTAACTAATTTTGGTTATTTTAAAGCATTTTATGACTTTTCTGAAATAATTTTAATAAATTTAAGCTGTTCTTGAACATTTTCATAGCGTTGTAAATATCATTCTTTGAAGTTGCATTTCCATAAATATCCACTAAACTTCAATTCCAAAAAAAATATTTCCTTTTGTATTTCAATAATCTGGAACTGGAATGGAATGTAAATTTCCATTTCCATATGCAACTCTGTTTATAACGGAATTTCTAATAAAATTTTTTCTAATTTTTCTGGGTGCTAAGCCAAAGTTAGGTATCTTAAAAACTTATAGCAAAAAGTAAATTTTATTTTCAACTAATTTTTTATAAATTGTATTGCATTCACTGAATTTGTGTTGATTTGTATGCACTGTTGCATAATAGTGAATTATCGTTGAATTTCTGTCTATTTTTTGCATCATTTTTTCAATACTTTGGCCAAACCTTGTCCCATATTCACTATGAATATATATTTGCAAATTATGAAGAATCTAGACATATTTTGCAAAAATTTCAATCATTTATGAGGTTCTATATAAAAATCATAAGTTTTATATTTATACACATGAAAGCTGTTTTTTTAAAACAGCCTTTATTGATGGGAGAGCAGAAAATTTTGGAAAATGGTTTCTATTTTATGGAAACTTTTTTTTGGGAATAATCACCTAAAATGTGATTAATTTCAATACTGTTTAGACCAAGTTTACACCACATTTATTACTTGTTTGCCAAAGCTTCATTTTTGTGCAACCGAGGGCACTTGGAATGTCTTTTGTTGTTTTAGAAAATTTGATTGCATTGTGGTAAAAACATAATTTCGGTGTTAAATAACAATTTTTCATTTTATATATCCTAGAATACGTTTTAATTTTGATGTTGAAATTCTACTTTGTATCATTTTAGAGCAAGAAAGGTCTTTTAATTAGAGATGCCTCAAAATGTAGTCTTATAATTTCTAAGATGTCAATAATAAAAAAAAGTGCTTTCTAGAGTTTCAGGGGAAAGCTATGAATCATCAAACCTTCCTATTTCTAACAATTTCTAAATGTTTTAAATCAATGCGTAGTGCTTCATGTTATAACTTTCTTGATACAGTGTTAATTTTTGTAATTAAAATACTAAATTATTTATAATAAAATATTATTCAAATTTTTAAAGTAACACGCTATTTTCTAACAGAACAATTACATATCAAATTTTACATTTTTGACAATTAATACATATAAAAAGTTGTATAAAATAAGAGTATTATGAGAAGCACTACTATTTAAGTGTAGCAAGTTTTACCAATGATAAGGTCAATATCAGTCACTTTGCTTTCAATGACATTTATGCAGTAAATACTTTTTTATAAATTCACAATTGCTCCAGCTGAAATAAATGCACACAAAACGCTTATCTCAATAAAGTTAAATTCATCATTATAATTGACTTAGATTAAAAATTTTTTCATTTCAACCATAACCTTCAATTTCAATAAATTCGTTTGATACTAATCAATTTCAACGTACATATAAAACATAGTAAAGTTGTGAAAATTGATGACAATATGGAAAATGGAACGAACGCGTTTAAATATCGCTGCAGAAGCAAAACACTGCAAAATATATCGAAAGAATTACTAAATTTTAACAATTTACATATACGTTCTATCATGGAGTTCTTCCCGAAGAAGGCCATTAAATTAATTTAATTGGCTGTCATCTTTCGTCGATCAGATTTTGTGCGGCACAAATTTTCTGCACGCAATACAACAATAGCCTTCTCCGGGAAGCGCTTCGCCTCCATGTATAATAGCAGAACTCCATGGTTCTATTCATTTTTATGTAGTGTGATATGTGTTCAAGCGAAGAGTTATCATTCGAAATAGTTTTCATAATAGATTTTTCTTATAAATATATCAAATTTTATGGTGTGGACTGGGCCTTACCGAAAATGATAGCTTGTGGTTGAATTGACTGAATCTGGGTCACAAATTCAAATGAACTAAAAAGCGTTCCGATTACATCTTTTTCTCTTATATTATACAGATTGAGAAATATAGAGATGTACAGGGTGTTACAAAAGCCTGTTCCAGTTTTGATAATAGGTTATAATTAAACAACTATATTGACAATATACTATCTAGTACAATTAAAAACACTGTAATTGCTAGGGATGGGATCCGATTAGTGAACCAAATATACCGGATTCAGGATAATTCCGGATAATTTCACTGACGGATACCGGATACAGGATGATATATTGTTCAAATTTTACTAGGGCAATCACAAATATGACTTTAAAAAAAGCTAAATTGGATCTTATTTTTATAATAAAAATATGACCATACACTTTTCAAAATGATCAATTTAAGCAATATAAAACGTTTTTCTATCTCTGAGAACAAGATATCAAATAAATACAAAAACTCTTACATAACAAAAAGTTCATTTTTGAAAGCAACTACTTCACTATTATAATAACAGCACATAAATTTCATTATATTATTGTGGTTAAGATTTCTGTTCTTGTCTAAGAGTTTTCTTAGCATAGAGAATCATCTCTCAACTGCAGCCAATGTTGCTTGACATTTTCATAATTTAAATTTCCATCCCCTTTTCATCCATTATAGCAGGGAAACCGATATTTTCAAACCGTGACTTGATACAGGCGATTATTTCATAGGTATTTCCAAAATCAAGGGTGGGAGTAATAACAACATCTTGTAGAATATTAACTCTGTCCAACATTGAACAACTTTCATTTTGTATGATAGCAGCTTTAATTTTGTCTGAATACACATGGTACAATTTTGCCACATGCGTGCCTTGCAGAATTCATGACATAATAATGTAACGATTCTGGGTAGCCCGCTTGTACCGATACTGGAAACCCCAGAGCAACAGGGGGTCCAGAAGCCAGTCCCAATGCTTCAAATTCTGACAATGATGCCTCTTCAACTTCCAATCCTTTTCGAACTGGAGATAAGTTCAACAATTGCTGTGTACCGTTCGCTACTTACACGGGACCCGACTGGGTGCGCCGCATTAACTGCCTTCAATGATATTGCGGAGTGTGCAACGATTCCACTTCGGATCCGTTCTGCAAGTGTGATCTGTGCAAATACCAATAACTACGCCATCTTACATACTTTATATTTGTCTGAAACACTATAGTACCAGTGTTTTATATGAAATTTAATATTATGAAGGTGTCTCCTTATACTTTGGTTTCAGTTTCTTGAAAAAATGAATAAATTTCTACTGGAATTATCAACTGTTCAAAGTTACCCCGCTTTTAATGAGATTTACTTCCTAAAAGTAAATAATTTCTAATTTCCTAGAAGTATAAGAAACGGCATTTCTAATTATTTCAGCTGGTGTGTAATATACATTTTGCAGTTCATGGGTAGAAATTAGCAACATGGGTAATATATTTTTTTTTAAATGTTTCAAAAAATCAAAAAAATGTTCAAAGTTATCCCATCTTACGGTACTTCCTGGTATGTCATGAAAACTTGTTTTGTTGCATGACAACTTCCATATCATTGACAAAATATAACTTTTTCCTCGAAAATTCCATTTTTAATTCATGTTTTATCTAAGAATATATCATCCGGTAAAATCCGCTAAACAAGTTAAATTTTACCGGTTGTGTAATTGACGGTTTTACCGGATACCGGATTCTGGCACATCTCTAGTAACTACATTATTTAATAGTCTAAGGGTTTGCCATCATTTTTTCGAATCATTTCAAGTCGATCCGGGAAGGTTTTGACCCAAAAATTCACATAAGACTTGTTTGAATCATTAGTCAAATCCTCCCCAGATTGACTTGAAATGATTCGACAAAATGATGGCAAACCTTTAGACTATTAAATAGTGTAATAACAGTGTTTTTAATCGTTCTAGATAGCATATTGTCAATATAGTTGTTAAATTATAACATATTATCAAAACCGGAATAGACTTTTGTAACACCTTGTATATTGCTATGTTGCTGTATATACATTTCTTTAGATTTCAAGATTCTGGAAACAAACTACATTAAGCATTACCAGGTAAATCCTTGTTGTAATTATGTTAATACAACTAGGGGCGGATTCAGTAAAAGTTGATGGGAAGGTATGAATTGATAAGTTACCAGTTTACCGCATATTTTATCAAAAATCAATACATAATGACATATGCTAAAAAATGCATCTTATAATGTATATAAATGCGCCAGAGATAGAATTGGGTTGATTATTCAGGCCCAAGCCCGGCCCATTTCAAAATACCACTTATTCGGCCAAGCCCAGCCAAATACAGCTTAGGCCCAAGTCTGGTCCAACTCGGCCCGGCCAGAATTATTTTTGTCTTTTGCTTAGGTCCATAATCACTACACTATGAATTTCATTGGATAACTTTAATAATATATTGATTAATAGCTGCATATGCATTCCGCTTTAGTCGGTCAACGAGCTGTTAAAATTCAAATTGCATTGTTAACCTCAATACAATAAACGTGTCATACAGATCCTTAGTCCTGGACCTGGGTCTAGGGAGTTTAACCCTTCCTGGAGCAGATGTGAGCCCCTCTAGTAAATATTTGTTGATTCTGCTGCAACATACAGTAGAGCATGTGATCTGCTGAAGAAATAAGTTTAGTGTTAGTAAAGACAAGAGACAACCTATCACACATAAAAATTTTATCTCTGTTTCTCTTCAAGCATATTCACAAGTCTTCTAGTGTTACTAATTTCTTTAATCAGTTCATTAAGATTAAGCACCCATCCAGTGAGCATCCATAATATCAAAATAAACACTGCAGCAACTCTTTTTCAACATACACAATAAGATCCTGGAATAAGTTACCACAAAATATTAGATCAATTAAAAATTCAAGAAAATTTAGAAAAATGCTAAAAGAGAATCCTTTATGTACATATTTGGTACATCAAAGCAATTTCATTTATGGTGAAATATATAAAATGAAATTATTTGATTTGTAATTATTTATTTTTATGTGATTAGTTGGTATGTATATATGTGCTATGCTTGTGTATATGTTCTATGTTTTACATAATTCATTTATAGTTATATTTGATTTATTTGCAATTTATGGGAATGCCTTAAATAACCTTGCAAATAGCGTATATTTTGATCAATGTATACTTTGCACAAAATCATTTCAAATTTGTAGGTAGCCCCAAGCAAATTAATAAATGCTATGAAAACAAAAAAATATACATTTACATAGTTATACTCCACAACAAGTGCACGATTATAGAAATATTGTACCTTTTTCACATTCCTATTAAATGGCAATTATCGCTCATTCACTTAATTGACATTCTTTGAATCATCTGTGAATTGAAAAATTATTATAAATTAATGTGAAGTTAACTTTTGACCATAACTGAAAATAGCGGATTGAAACAGCTCTATCCATCTCCTTACGTATTTTCATTAAGAATTACTACTGTATACATTTTTGCAAAATTTAACAATTATTGCCTCAATCTTTGTTACATAATTTATAATATTTTTAGTATTTACTTGCTGGTTTCGATTAAAAAAGCTATGTAGAAAATTTATTGAATTACATTGCAAGTAATTATGTTCTTGGACTTGTAGCAATTGGGTAGCTAGCTTCTGTGCAAATACCACAGTTGTTATCTCTATTTCGAGACATTTTAATGTAGCCTTCTTCTCCCCAACTAGTGCCCCAACTGTTCTTTACAAGCCAATAGTCTTCTCCGTTTTCAGCACCATAGCCAACTACAAGGACGGCATGATCCAATTGAGTTGAACTGCAGTTAGGTTCGTAGTAAACACCACCCGAGTATGACTGGAATGATTGATGACTAGCATCAATTGCAACACTGATGGGGCCAACATCAGCAGTAGCTTGCTGCAAGGCACTCTCGGACTGACCTACCTGATAGTATGTTTTGACATTACCTTTGAAGTATCCTGAATATGCATAGCAGTAGCCCAGTTGATAACCATAATAAGGATATGAGGATTCAGTTTCAATTCCACCTGCTTGTTCAATGTATTGATAAGCATAAATGGGAAGCCCACCATTGCAACCATTGTTTTGAGTTGAACAATCAACTAATTGCTGTTCAGAGAAGCTAGTCAAATCGCTTTCGTTGTGGTATTTGAAATTTGCTCCCTCCAATGTACCAGTAGTAGAGAAAGCCCAACATGAGCCACATTGCCCTTGGTTTTTGACGCCAGTTACGTAGCCCTTATTTACCCAATCGACACTTGATGGGAGATCTAAACTTGAAAATCGTTGCATCTTTGTCTTAGGATGAACTTTTATTTTCCCATTGTAGATGGCAACGAATTCTTCACTAGTTAAATCTGCAAATTCATTGGTGTCAACATAAAAAGTGTGTTTCCCTTGAAGATATTCTGCATTGTGTTTTTTGACGTATGCAGCTGTGTTCTTGAAGATTTTGTATCTTTTAAATTCTTCAACACGTGATTCATAAACTTTATTGTACTTCGTTTTCCATGCATTCCATGTTGTATCTTCAACAGGTATGGCAATGGCGCCAATGGCAAAAGCAAGTGCAATAACGTATGTTGAGTGCATTTTCATAAAATAATTCCGCAAACGAGCACATTTATATAAATATTGTTTGCCATTACCACACGGAATTATGCTTGACAGACATGAATACTTGTTTACATTACTCCAAAATGCAATTCAAAATATGCGCACTTTGTTTGAAAACAGTTTGTCATTGTTTGATTTAAGCATATTTTTTATTTTGCCGAGCTCCTTCATTCACTGGCAAGAAGTTTCCATTATCTTAGAGCAATGGCAATGCAAGTGCAATGACAGTATACTGAGAGTATTTTCCTCAATGAAAGACAAGAAGAAAGCTAAAAAAATTTTGCCTGACTTATTTACAAATTTGACAATTTTATCGTATTTAACCAATAATGCTGGCAATTTCACAGACATAGGCCACTTTAATACCTAAATTGGATCTGATAACTGAAAACGCTATTTATGGGGAGCTACATGCTAAAGTATAATTTGAAATAGCACCATTAAAAACCAATATCCTTCTAACAAGATCATTTGTGTCAACTAAAGTATTTCGAGATGTTTTAAAGACTAATTTAATAGATGTTAAAATATTAATGGCTATTTAGGTATTACCATTTCCATTACCCACAATGCTCATATAATATCGTGAATTATATTACCACTAACTTAATAGAAAATGTAAAAATGCCTCTTAAAATGATGGAACAATATCATCAAAAGCCCAAAAATGCCTAAAGATGAGGAAGACTGGATGATAAACACTGATATTTTAAAAAATGAAGAAATAAACTTGATAGTAAAATACGATGTTACATGGAAGTGGCGTAACACACCTACAGAGGGAATATTAACAAACTTTATCTATAAGGTTGTCTGGAAAGTTCCTGGAAATGCGAGAAAATAGCAAAAATTTCTCCTTTATAAACAACTGTATCTTTCATAACAAAAAATCTTTTATAACAAAAAGTCAATTAACAAAGTAATCACCGTTCGAGTTTATCACTTGCTGCCAATGGTTTGGTAGTTCATAGATACCTTTTCTAAAGAAAATCGCAGATTTGCTCCGGAAAAATTCATCCACAGACATTTAGAGTTCGTCGTCCGATCGAAAATCCGTTTTCTTCATGAAATTCTGCAGCAAACAATAGGTAATAGTCGTTGATTCTCCTGGTTGATTGTCGCGCATTAAGTCCTGGCTTGAAGTCATAGAGAAGACAAATTCGCAACAGGTCGCGTGAGAGTGCTGATTCAGAGGCCATTTGACGACTTCTGACAAATTGATGCAATAGTGCTGCGGTATTCTTAAGCTAAGCTTTTTGAGCAGACGTAATGGATATGAAAATTTGAAAATTGAAGTAGGCAGTTGCGAATAATATTTGCCGTGAGGGATAAGCTTTTTTAAAAGTTTCCAGGAACTTTCCGGACAACCTTATAGATTATGTTTATAATGCAGGCTTGTATATGGAAATGCGAATCTTTTCCATTTCCTATTTTATAAAAAACATTTCTATATTTTCCATTAATTTTCACATCTTTACATCGCCCGTCAAATTAGTGATTAGGGTTTAGTCACAATTAGCCCCATTGGATTTGGATCCATCTCAATCCGTGGTTTCAGGTTCCTCATTTTTTATCCTAGTCCACGGAAATATTTAGGCACAGTCCCAGGACTGAGACCAGTAAATCACATAGGATGAGTTTTCGCGTAGAAACCTACTAATGGTTCATCAAATTGTGAACAGAAATTACAATTCACTTCACACATGTGAAATAATTGGCTTGTTTATACTAATACAGTTACTAAAACAAAAATTCATTAGTAACATTTAATAGCAAAAAAGCAAGAAGATCAAATGATTGATAATCAACCAAGGTCTTGAAATTTATGTTTTTTACAATAGGTGTTCAAAATGTCCACTAAAATTATCTCTGCAGGGTAAGTGAAAAGAGACTGAAACTTTCGGGCTTTATTAAAAATTACAATAGAATTCAAAATACTTGTCAATAGTGTACGAGCAAATTTAGCATATGAAAACTTTGAAAAAATATATAAGAATTTTACAACCAGTAGAATTTTGAACTGAAAACTACTTTTTGGAAGAAATCTTTTCTTGCTTATTAAAATAACTGATGTTCTTTGAATTTTTCAAGGCATATTTTACAGTATTTTACACACTAAATTGAATTTTGAAATTCCTACTAGTAATTTGAACAAGGAACTTTTTTCAAGAAAACATGCTAAATATTGAATATATATAGGATTAAAAAGAAGCGTTAGTGACAAAAAATTGCCCTGCCTAAGCAAATCAAAACATTCTCATTCAGTGATTATCCTTAGAACAGCTAGTTGTTTTGTTATGTGTGCCTTACTTATGTCAGATAAATACGAGTCACTACTCGACTTAATTCTCGCATTATCAATTTGCATAGGTTTAATGTGTGGATATAATAAACTTGCAACAGGATACTAACTGCCACTACGTAGTTAAAAAGTAGTTAATATAAAAATCAGGCAGTTTCCTTCATTTAATCAAAATAAACATATATTGCAATGAGGATTGACATGTACAAAAAACACACTACCGGCTGCAGACAAAATAAAAAGGTTCCTATAAACTACGGCAGCTCCTAACCTACATATACTTAAAATATAAACTAATACAAACAATACGGTCTCGTTTCGGTCTATTATGAGTCAACAATTTGGATCTAAAATAACGTTAGTAATATTACAACAATCGTCCTTACGGTGGCTTCTCGCCTTTCTAGCATTTGTTACTATATGTCACACAAGCAAATGGTGGTGAGCTAAGCGATAGAGAAAAACGTTCCTATACCTAGCCATAACCTAATTATTGTGTGTAACCATCGAGGCTGAAATCCACTCTACTATCCCCTCGCACACAGCCCTCGATCATTACACACAAAGCTCACTTAGCTTCGCATAGTGTAATAATTAGATGAACCGATGAATTAAGAGTAAACCACTAAATGGTAAATTTCCATCATCTTTACAGCGCTTAGGTTCTATTTATATAAAAATTAATAAACATATTTACCAGTCAAGCAAGTACCAGTCGCTAATCAATTTCTTATGTCCACGTAATTAAGTTCAGCGTGAACCCGTTGTTAAGCTAAAATCAATCCGGAGCTTAATGTCCACATACGTTTTGTCAAATGGATTGCAACGATATTTACTTTTACAATTTGAAAAATAGTTAAGAGCTAATTTTTAATTAATTGATTCGAGTTTCTAATTTGAGTTTCATGTTTCTTTTTCTTTTCCTTTTTTTGTTCTACTTGAATTCTTTTATTAGAGATTATGCTACAATAATATTTTCATAAAAGTTATTTTTTTTAAATTGTATTCAAGTTATGAGGCAAAGTTTACGACTTGTTTACATAATTGTAGAGATTTTGCTATGCTTTGTGACAAATGAAATATTTAATAATTCTTTTTGTAGTCTATTAAATATACATCCCAGGCTGTAGTAAGTTTTGGTATATATTAGATTTGTCAAGGCAATTCTATTAATTATCTTTGAGTATTAAATCTTAAAGATTTAACATTTAATTGATTTTTTCAATAAAGTGTAGGAAAATGATTTCTGGAATGATTTTATTGTGTTTGCACACTTTTATATCATATCTACAAAGGTATATGCATTCCTCAAATGTACAAATAAAAATGACAAACAATTAAAATTTATCATAACATATAACTAAAAATAATCAATAATCACTATGATAAAGCAACTGATCAAATTTTAATAATTTCGCCATACGTTTACTGAATTAGAAGAGCCAAATTTTTAAATATTGTGCAAGGAAATTTTCTTTTAATAATTTTTTAGATGCTCATAAATTTGGAGCACCTCCTATTTGTTAATTTTTTCCATTTATTACAAACATTTGCAGATAATTCATTTTCCTAATTTTTTTACTCAGGTTATATTTATGCATTTATTTGCTTTTTGTTGTATTTAGATTATATATTTTAAAAAATGTGTTCCATTGATGCACGTAAACATTTTAATATGACTACTGTTGGTGAAAGAATTGATGTTTTTTTTGTATTAGGTCTTCAACATCATTTTTGCTGCTATCAAAACATTGTATGAACAGTTTTGTTAAAAAGTATGTGTATTTGATTTTTCTGCTGAATACATATGCTGCATAATAATATACGAGAATATCTACATTTACATAAAACAGGTGCCTTTCCCTTAGTATATTTCCTTATTTTCTTTAGATAACGAATACTTATTGCCATTATTTTTACTTTCTTCGAGCAGCGATTGATTAAAAGCTGTAGCAGTTCTTATTGGCCCCGAGCTTATAAATGCCAGTGCCTTCTCGTTTTTGTAGAATGTAAATCAAATCTATAAAATATTCAAGTATTTCCTGGTTATTATCAATGCATCAAACCTTGCCCTTTTGCTAAACCTGTGCTGTTAAAGGGAATATCTTTTTCCAATTTCTGATTAAAGGCTGCTTATGTATGAGGTATTCTGTAATCTAAAAATGATTTGAGCATCTTTGTAACAAAATTTGACCTACCTATATTTGCTATAAATTTGTCGAAAAGAGCTTTCCCTCTAGTTCCAATGGAATTGCTCACCATGATTAGCTCAAATTTATTGCATGCTTCTTTTATTTCTAAATCAATATTATAATCACTGATTAGCAGAACTTGTGTTTGAGTAAATATTGCATTTTGGACTTCATTTATTTTAAATTCTATTGTTTGCAATAGTATGTTTTACAAAATTAATTTTATTACCATGTTCAGAAATAACTACATGTTTTATTTTGGCATAACGTACATCACTGGAAGTGTATATTAAGAGAATATGTATAAAATAGCACCTTGATTTTTCAAGAACATATATTATTATATTGAGGTGATCAACCGTTGTAAGAGAGATTTCATTAAATTGCATAAGCGTTTTTTATAATAGCTGTGTTTATTGTAATATATAATTTGCGAATCGTGAATCATAGATTTATTATTTGAATAACTACAAGAAATATTCAACTGTTGAATGTTAATTAAGAAATTTTTTAGGAATTGAAAAAAATTACGCAATCCTAAATGGTTAAAATTATTATTGGTGTCTGCATAGCTTTCAATTTAATCTAGTTTCAGCATATTTTAAGAAAGCTATAATTTTCCAATTTGACATTTTTAAACTTAATAGAAACATTCCATTCAGTACTTCAATAGATGACAAATTGGTACTGCGTAAATCCATGATACATTTTTTATTAACATATGCTTCAGTTAATTGGCATGCAAGCTATTGTGACTCATTATTATTAGAAAAATTTCGAATAAGAATTTCAAAACGGAAAATCTCTAGGTACAGCTATTCGGAAATACTATCAAAATTTGGTTATTACCCATTACTGTACTGCTACAAAAGAATGCCATTTAATTTCATAACACATTTTCGAATTCTTTTATATTTTGAACATATATATTATATTTGTTACATTTCCATACTTGTTACGACCTTTGTTCTACCTCCTAATGAATGTTTGCATCTATAAAAATTTCATAAGCAAAAGACCAAGCTATTTCTTCAATAGGATTCATAGTTTCTCTTTTCACAATTAATTCGATGTCCCACAAAGATTAGACCCATAATTAGAATATTTTCCTGAAAAGAATTTGTATCTAAATACAATTTTTGAATACATTCTATAGCTCAAGTAAAAAAAAAGTGGCCAATTTTCAAAATTTGACTATTTTATCTAAAGTTACTAGATGGCACTGGTACAATTTATAGTTCAAAATATTGCCAAATACTCGAGGAATTTGTACAATACGCAATCTGCTTAGATCCTAATTCATGGACCTTAGACCAAAATGGAGCACCCCCTCATACCTCAAAATCGACAAAAGAATTTTTTACCAATTATAATATTCAAGTAATGCAATGGCCACCGAATTCACTAGACCTAGTGCCCATAGAAAACATGAGGCAGATTCTGAAGGATTTTTCTCCAGAAAAAATATCCGACAAATGTGAAAGAATTATAGAGTAACATCCTTGAATCGCAAACCCCAATAAATCAAGAAATTAGAGTGTGTTTAGTGGATTCCGTTTCAAGACGTTTATCTGCGTGTCACGCTTTGCATCGCAAATTTGTCCAATAACTTTGTCACCAGGTTACAAGCTGAGACAAGTATATTTTCAAATATATTTTATAAGCCTCTATTTGTCTTTTGTTTGTTAACAAAAACGTGTTTATAACGTGGCCATTTTTTTTTACTTGGGGTATATGTGATATGTTGTCTGTGATTGCAATTCATGCATTTGTAATTTAATTTTAAATTTAATGTAGTTGCAAAGTTAACAAAAATATTATTTATTATTATTATTATTATTATTACTATTTTTTAATTATTATTATTCTTTGAAATTTGGAAATTTCAGAAAATGAAGAAATTGATATTTAAAAATATATTGCATTTCCTCATTATGCAATAACCTCTTGAGACAGAATGTATAATATCCGATACATAATTATATAAATGCCCTGTTCCATTTAAATTAATTAAGTTTATTTTTCAATTAGATAATAAATTTTAAGTACTGAGGGGTTAGAATCACAAGTAAGAAGTCTTTAACTAAAACTAAATGGGCAGTTAATAGAGGGCTCTTAGCCCTTCTAGCCCCGGTGCTTAGTGCTCCATCTCTATAAATTTTGATAGGATTAAGTTATTAGCATCATTCTTTCGTCAGAATGATTCCATTTTATCATAGTTAGATTTTTGAAACACATTCAAGATATTTTTGTTGTCATATGATGGTCTCAAGAAATATGTTCACAATTTGGGAAATTTTGTAAAAATTTGATGCTTAGAAAAATTTGATGTTAAAAACTTTTGACCTAAGCATTTTGTTTTTAGACAATATTGATATAAAGAATTCAATCACGAGATAGACAGTAAACTAGGTGGAATGCAAATACAGCCCATATCGAAAAAGTCCCTGGTTGAACGAATTCTCCTATTTGAGTAAAACTGGGTAAAGTGATTGAACTTAGAGAATAAGATGTACCGGCTTGATTACTATATTGGGGATTAGTAAATACAATTTTATTCAAGTGATCAAAATTTGGAAATCTACAATTATTCTCTTCTCCTCATATAAGAAAATTTCCCTTATACTCTAATTTCCTTGATTTTTAAGGGTTTGACGGCACTGATTACTTATAAGCACTAAAGTTTGTCAATTGATGTCTATAAGAATATTATATAGTATGATGAGAATGGCTCTGTTTTTTGACCGATAATCCCACTGAATAAATAACGTTGTTTTCTTTATAAAAGATAGCTACATGTTTAACATAAATCATTGTTTATTACGACGATTGACATTACTCAACCTCCTAAATGCCTACCTTAGAAATCAAAAGGACTGCTTCTATTGACAAAGCCTAGATGATATTAGATCTGTAGTGATTTAGGTTTACACTGCATAATTCATCTGTATCCAATCTATATGTTATCTATATGGTATCATCTGTGTTTACAAGCTTTAAACGTACCTACATGAATTTTGTTGACTTCAATGAAAATTAAAAGATCTGATTGGAAATTTCATTAAGAAATGTTTGGCATACTATTCATTACATTTAGCACATGGAGTTGACGGTTGGCTAAAACCGTTAAGTGCAAACATTTTAATAACTATTCAAATACTTATATCTATATACCTAGTAACAGGATAGTTAGCATTGAAAATAGCATTTCAAGTAATTACCACGAGTTCCGCTAATTATTACTATGAGCATGATTTTGGTGTGACATTTTATGCTCATTTAATCTGATAAACTGACAATGTCGTAAAAGTTTCACTACAGAAATTACATACAATTTTGACTCGATCATGTTCATTGGATGAGAATGCATACCAAGGCAGATGCTCACACATAATTTTAATATTAAATACAACTTTTCCACGTATTTAGTAACCCATTGGGAAAGGAACCATTACCTTGTACTGTAAAGTCTGTACCGAAATCTAAGGATTACATGTTCTCTTATATAGTGTAAAAAATATATCAACAGATGGTTATTCTGTTTGAGGATTTTTGTTAGGGCTGTATATTTTATGCACAATAAATAAAAAGACAAAACTGCAATGATCATTTATTTGCAGATAACATAACATCATTAATTGTAGTAAGTGCGCATTGAGTTTATACAAAAGATCATGCTCATAACCTTAGCATTAAGAAATGCTAAAATTTGTTGTATGCAATCTTCTTTGGTGTTGACATAATTCGTTGCTCTCATATTTATCTAAAATTTAATTTGGCCCTAATATTTGAGTTTTCAAATACTCTTAGATGTGAAATAAACTAATAAATTATCGCATGAGCTAAGCATATATACTCGCATTGCCTCTAATAAATGATTATTTAGAATTTTTTCTTTTGAATATAAGAAAAAAATTTTCACGAAACATAGGTCCACTAATGAAGTAAAATATGAAATTTACAGATGAGTTTGTCACAGCTGATACACTCAAACTTTTTTCAACAAAATAGGCGTTTGCAATTCCATGCAAAGTACTTGTGTTTAGACTGTATAGCACCGTTACTAAAAGAGAAGTTGATACAATCAGCACGCAGAAGACAATGCTGTTGGTCAGGAGCATAATCGTTAATCGCCTCTCTCCAGAGCTTTTCTCCTTCTTGCGACTGTTTAGCATACAAATGAAGTAAATATTGCAGAATGAGACCACAACGAATGGAATTATGCAGTAGAACCCTATTGCTACCATTGCAGTGTACCACAGAGCAAAGAAAGGTGTTGCATTCAGTGTGCACACTGAATCAACAATGTCAAACTTAAATAGGTTGGGAAGAGTGAGAATATAACAAAATCCAAAAATAACGAATGTTACTCTGTGTGCAAGTCCTGGACTGGATTTTTGCTTGTACCATACTGGCCAATGAATCGCCGTTACTCGATCAAGTGCCAAAGCCATCATATGCAATGAACTAGAGACAGATGATGCCCAATTATGAAAATAAAATACCTAAAATTTTGAAATTAATATTGAATGTTATAAATTAATTTGAATTATCACAAATTTTCTATCTATATTTCTATATAGTGATCATTTATAGCACTGTATGTTGAAGAAATTTCAAAAGATTGCATTTCCTAAATAAAATAACAGCAACTATTAACGCCATCTAGCGTAAAAATTATTTTAAAATTTCATATAATTTAGGATTTAAATTTCAAACAATTAGTTCAAACAATGTTGAAAATTTATTGATTAATTGTATTGTTTTGTTTCTAAATTATTTTCGTCAAAATCAAATCATTTATTTGATATAAAAATTATCATAGAAGATGAAAAATATGTAAGTGACAAAGAAAGATTTAATTTAGTATTTTTACAATAACCCCCATAGTTTTTAATTAGAATTTTTCAATGACTCTCTAAGCAAGCGTTTGATAGAAGAACTTAGCGTTTGAATAAAAAATTTTTTAATTTTGAAAATATTGATTGTAATGCCCCAAAGTTAACTGTTACTAGTTTAAGATTTTGCAATTCTATTTAAATAAGAAAAAACAATTAGTTTCATAAATCAAAAATTTCTAAAAATAATTCCTGAAATTCACGTTGTCTTTTAATAAAAAAAATCACAAAATTGAAAATTTCTACATTTGAGCATGTAAGTGATAAGCACGTACCATGTATATAGCTGAATACAAATTGAGCTACCAAATTTAAAGCTTAAATTCATTTTCATCCTTCCTTGTTTTATTCATTTGATATTGATGCAATGATTTTTAATGAGCTGATTTATGGCTGAGCTTAATCTTAGCACATTGTTTGACTGGTTGATATAGCCAAAAAGTTCTAACAAAGAAATTTGGTCATTGCAATTTTTATGGTGCCCCTGATGATTATTTGCAGTTAATTTTGCAACTCTTCACTTGCAATTGCTTTATGTTTTAAATTACAGAATAAGTAAAAAATGTATAGTCAGTGGGTATGCGCAAAACTAGCAAATTTGAAGGCATCCTTCAAGCAGTTTCTTATTTTATTTCATATTACTAACGACTACTTTTCTTTCAAGAAGTTGTTTATAATGATAGTTTCGAATTATTATGATGATTTTAATAAAAATAATTGAAAGATGAAGACCTTTACTTATCAAAATATTTGGAAGAATATATTTAATGCAGTTAGGAATTGATAAAATACTGCATAATTATAGTTCGTTTTGGATAAATAGAATGATATGGTACCTTGCAAAAATACAAGTTGAGATCCTGAGGTGAATAACTAAAATAATAACTTCCTAGCACAATGTAGCCATCATTTATAATCACCATGGTATCCCAAAAAGCAAGACATTTAAGAAGAGTAATCGACGAATTTTGAACCTTAAAATTGGCAGCTGTTAGGTAGCAACATATGTTTAGCACAATGCCCAGTGTTGTAATTGCAAGTCCAACTACTGTAAGAGCATTTGCCAACTTGTATTCTAAATAATCTTCCAATTTCACATCTGTCAAGTTTTTCATATCTAAAAGAACACTTTGATTATTAAGTTGTAGTGTGTACGCTTGTTGTCTTTAGTGAAGGGATAAATTTTTGAAAGTCTAATAGTACAACAGTGCAAGGATTTTGAAGAAGTTTGGTCATTTTTACAAAATTCTGTATCGATCACTTCTCAAATTAATTTAGATTATTCGGATTAAGTAGAGAATCTACGGGGTTATTTGGGTTGGAGATTGCCTCTTTTGGTAAAATGAATTCGACCCGGAGCAAAATCATTAGACTGATGTGCATATAAGCAGTATTGCTAAAAACAAAAATTAAAATACATTTAGTGATATATTTAGAACGAATTTTTTTTCAAAATCACTTGCACTAATAAATTACAAATTAATAACTGCTATATTCATTATTCCTAAATATCATGTGAAAAAATAGGGTTGTGAACATAATATAACTGTGTGATAAATAGAACCTTCTCAGTTTTTTATTGTGCTCCAAAAAAAACTTTCAAATAGCTTGCCTTAATTTTAAATATTTGTGATGCTTGAAAATTATTCTTAGATTGCCAAATATAGTTCATTGTTGACATAGGTTTGGTTAAATGTGAAATCTTTCCGATGAACTTCTTGGTAGTTTCACATTTGGCCCAGCTACTCTTTCGGACTGGGGAATGCGAATTATATAATCACCCTTCCTTTTTTATGTTTATGATTATATTATATCAATGTAATTTAATATAAAGCATAAAATAAATGACCATGTTGACAAGCTTGTTCCATTTTATGACATATTATTTCAATCCCAAATTCACACTTTTATCTTCAAAGGAAAACAAATGATTTGTTTTATTAAGAGTTGAAGGTGTGTTAAAAATTTTGCTTAAAACGTTTAACGCTGGCTCTGTTTTTGCATTAGAAGTTTTGAAAAGATCTTTGTCTTTGACCCAAAGACTTTAAGAAAAATTCCACAATTTGTGGTTTTAAGGAGTAATCTCACAGAAAACTTAAAATTTTTGAAGCGCATTGATTATATAGAAGTTAGGTAATGAGATGAATATACGCAATTGATTTTTCAGGAAAAAATGTAAAAAATGACCAAAGCTATGTACGGTTGCTAAGGTAATTGCTTAAGAAATAGTCAACACCACCAATTCTTTTGTCATAAATTTCTTGAACCCCAAATAACAGATTTGATTGAAGATGATTGAAGTTAGATCTAAGTTATGTGAAATGACTTTGCTGATTCAACTACTAAGATATTTTGTATTCTACTTAACTATTTTAAGAACTTCATATTTCAAAGGATTTCATCCATAACGAACTCATTATACATGTGTGACTATTTTGTTGATTAAAATTATGAAAATATATCACAATAATCTTTGGGATTGCATAGAAAATTTTCTCATATTTAAACATTTCAACTTTCATATCAGTATCCCTTTTATATTTCACGAAATTTATTATAATACAGTGAAATTTAATGGCACAAGTAAAATTTTGAGAAAAAGCATAGTGAATGCATGTACACTGTTCAGTAAGTATCTAAGTAAGTACCAACTGTTATGTATGCAATGAGCTAAGAAATTTGAGAAATTCATTATTCTAGGCTCGAAATGGGGTACAACAGTCCTTAAATTTGAAGGATAGCCCATGTATAGCATAAGAAATTGAATATTTAATGAAGATAAAAATAATAAATATCGCATTAATGATAAAGTTGATATAATTTTTAAATATTGTGTGTGTGTGGGTAGGGGGGGCAACCTCTTAGTAATTTCCACATGCTTACGATAAGCTTTTGAATACATGTATATTGGTGAAATATTATCATTCTTTTAATTTATTATTCATTCTGTGTGTAAATTAGCTTTATGTTTTTATTTATTAATTTTCATTTTATATCTATGTATTTGTCATTGTGACAAAATAAAGTTTTTAAAAGAAGTAGTAGAATATAAATACTTTCAAATGGTAGATGTTTCATTTTATATATCTGAAAATATTAATTTATCATGTCTAAAAAATTATTTTTTATGCTTTTGTGTTTCCTAATAATTTCCAACGACCAAAGAGTTAATGTAGTGTATGAATAGTTTATTTTACAATGATAATTGGTGAGAATCACTGATAAGATCTTCGTATCAATGATTCAAAATGCTTTAGGAAAAAATTGAACGAATGAACGTTTTATTATAGTTAATTGCGAAAAGGAGTTTGTCTTAAGTGTGTTATTTCTGCTCTTGAATACATATTATTTATGTGCCAATGAAACCCTTAATTTTGTGTTTATTTGATTGTTTGCTTTGTGGGCAAAGTTAAAAGAAGTACTAAAAATTTATTAAATATATATTTAGTTAATGAAAATTTAATAATATAAGTTCATTGAAGTGAGATCTTCCAAAAAAGTATATAATATTTACAGTATAAAAGATGGTAAATTATTTAGTCATCCAAAACTGCTCATACATTGCATTGCAAACAAAAAACTAGCAATGATATACTACAGTAAAGATATACTCAATATCTGGTGTTATCATGCTTGTTAGTAATATATGCAAGAATCCTAAGAATTCCTTACAAAAATTTTTCATGTGAAACATAAGCCAGTCCAATACCTCACATTTAAAGAACTAATGCAAAACCTGCACTAAGTGATTGGAAAAAACATACAGAATCTTAAAATTCAAAACATGAATAAAATTGCTTGATAATGTTATATTGTTTTTTCTGCTTTATAATGCTTTCCGGAACAGTGAATTGCAGATTTTTTTGGATTAAAATGTTTATATATATATATATATGCGCATTAAGTATGTCAAGATATGTATACATAATTGAGGTTAAAATATGTAATGACTTACAAAATTAATTCATTAAATGTATTGTAGCTGTTTTTCTACAATATACAGCATTATAATTAAATTTAGATTAGAAATTATTTAACGATTGTGATAGATTATTTAAAATAAGCGACATCATATACAAGAGAATTTGATGTTATTAGCATATGATATCTAATAAAACTTATATTTCTCAAAATTCCAAGTTGCTGAGAACATATGCTTTAAAAAAACATTTCAGTTACTTCATGCCAATATTCACAGACTCACAAATGATTTAATTCATAAACCCTACATATATCGACATAATAAATGGTGTATGGCTCGTATTTGTAAATTTTCAATTGGATTTTATAGTTATCAACAAAGCATGAATTTTAAAAATATAACCCTTTTTACAATTACACTAAAGCTTGACATTGTCTGAGACTTGCATAAATATTAGAGACATTTGAAACTTAATGTTAATTCAGGTTTCGATAATATATTTTGAAGTAAATTTATTATTAAATTGAAATTTAAATGTTGAATTTTGGTTCGTAATTCACTATCTCTTTTTCCACATTATATGTAACAATAAATAGCAAGGCTTTGTCGTAAGGCATTATTAAAGAATTTTCGTAATTGAGCAGGTTTTCTGAGATGCCATATTTAAGTAAAAAATGTAATAAATATTTTTGCGGAATAGTTAGAAAATTTGATTAAAACACTTACATGACCTTACTCACTTTGTGAAAATAATTGCAAATTTCGCTTTTTATTAACCAAACAATGTGTCAACCAATGATCAAGTTTGTTTAATTTGATTGGATATCTTCTTCTAAATTGTTAATTTTTTGAGTATACAATCTGAAAAATATTTTAAGAGCGTAAATTTTGATGCAATTACTTTGCAGTCACTTATTTGAAATTAGCATAATTCGAAGCAATGATTTGCATGCATAGATATTTCTAGGAACATGTATTACAATGTGAGATAGAAATCAAAATTTCGAAAATAAATTTAAATTTGAGAGAAATATTTGGGAAAAAGTTTACCTCAAATCATTTAGTTAAAATCAGTGGCGTCTCGTGCATGCAAAAGTTAGGCAAGTAAATATTTTTTAAGTAACTAAAATAATGTAAATAAACAACCATGAAAAATTTATTTATATATGAAATCCTCGAAGAGCAGAAATTTATCTGTAATATTATTATGGAAATAAGATTAGTCCTGCAGTTCTTTTAATATATCATTCACAAGAAAAAATTTCTAATGATTTCTGTAGTTTTTCCTTCTCTAATTGGTTATTCTTGTATTTGTTTAAATTTTTTTAAACAGAAAATAATCGTTCTGCAAGATGGTGATCAAAATCCAATAGTTTGCATTAATTCAAATATTTACAAATTTTCATTAATGCAGTCAATAAATCGTGCATTTCAAAATATTGAATAAGAATTTTGTCGATTTTTTACAATTGAAGGCATGTTGATGAGAGAAAACTTGAGATAACTTACAAAGTTTTCAAGATTAAGAAAACTTAGATTAGAAATTTAGAACAGAAAATGACAGCTGATGGAAATTACATTTAAACCGCTCAAAGCTTTTTTGAAATTTATTTCCATATATATCAACTTAAAATATTCATGTTATATTTGATTTTTTGAATGAATTGGTAGCACATTCATAGAAAAAATTCACAATTGTTATAAATTTTCTAAATTCTGTAAAGAATATTGTACAAGGAATACGTGAGGTAAAACTGCGCAAAACTATATACCAGGTAGGAGCCTCGCTCAAATATATTTCTGTTTCTTGTACTGATTGAATTTAAAAATGTTTCTGATTGATTTAAATAATAAATATCATGTTTGCTTTTGGGTGATGTAAAATATTTCGCGTGGTTTTTTAGGCTACGGCTCGTCTATGTGATTGGTCACCCGTGATCTGTCACATTTTAAAAAATCGCACGTCTAACCATAACCACCGAGATAATTAGTGATATGACGTGTCGTAATTTTTCTTTCTACCAATCACGTAGCCTTAAAACGGAAATATTTCAATGTGAAGCAATGAGCGGACTGCATGCTTTGGCAGCTAAATCTTCGCGCGCTGAGTTTAAGAAAACAGTTATTAATTTTATCGTTTGAGCAAACGTAAGTACAGCATTAAGGGCATTTGCTTGCTGCGGCGCAATCATTCAATTAATTTTAAACCTAATTCAATTCATTTATTAATTGATTCTTGAACGTTGTTTTAAAGCAAAACTAATAGTTTACGATTTGTACATTTGTATTTATATATGAATTCATGCAATTAAGAATGAAATTTATTTATTAAAAAATTATTAGGCAAGCACTGCTTGCCTTGCTTACACGCACGAGCCGCCTATGGATAAAATGCAAGCTGCATATATATATAAATATATATATATAAATATATATATATAAATGTTTTTTAAGAACCTCATCATGACCGCGTTTCCAAACATAAATCTTTGAATTTTTGCAAGGTAGTGTCTGTTTAATTTACCTACCATCATGGTAAATATATTTAAGTTCGACTGAATACTGCGGAAGCAATGGCCAAAAAAGGGGTTGCTGGGAAAAAGTGCGATTCCCGCTAAATGCTTTAGAAATTTCGGACCGTCTTCCGCCAAATGTAAGGTTTTTGCATTTTTCATAGCAAAAAGCGGTAAAAAATATATATATAGAAATAGAGAAAGAGGAAATGAACTATTTGGCTTAGAAGGATTGCTTTTATAAATAAAGAAAAAATTTGCTAAAAATAAAATATGATATGTTTCACAAATTATGTTGCTCTGTCATGGAAACAATGGGCTGTGGTCCCCAGATTTTTATTTGGGCATGTAAGCTAGAAATCTACCAAAAATGCAATTCGAGAAAGCCCGCGGTAATGTGACAGTTATTTTAATATTTGTCCACAATTCATAAAAAGCACATCTCCAAGTTCAGTTTTGAACAATCAAACCATTCTAAATTGATTATTGATAGCACACGTGCTTATGGCCCACATGTTATAGATTGAACTTTTGAAGAACCACCAGTCCACAACCGCTTTTTTAAGATCAACGGTGGTTATAGCCTATTTTGCTGTAAATTCGTCCCGGTCTTGGCCCGGCTCTACCCAGCCCTAATCTAAAAAAAATCTTGGCCCATTTACTTGAGAAATATTGTGAATCACACTCATTCTTTGAGAAACTACAGAATATCTGATTATAAATGTTTAACATAGAATAGAAGCGCCTTGATTTCCCCTGCTTTTGTAGTCAATATGGTGAAAATTGGCAATGCACTATAATACAAATTCATTTAAAAAATGGCATGTTAACATCAATCCCGGCTGGTTTTTCAATAATTGTCAGGCAATATTTTTTGTTAGGCTCAGGCCTGCCGTAGGAGTGGGGATCCAGAGTGGCATCATGGGAGGCTTAGGCCCCGTTCCTCCTGTTGTGTTGACTTTATAGTAGAAAGCAAAACAAAATTTTACACTATTATTATTACAATTGCTGAAATTTCACTATCTTTCTCAGCATTCCTGTGCATTTAAATTGAAATTTTACCAAGACTTACAACGTTTTAATTTGGTGTTGTACGCATTGGCTTGGCGGATTTTCTGACGGAAGAGGTAACCTAGTAATGATTATGTAAGTAACTAACAGCTGGGTGAAGCACAAATGAATTAACAAATTTTATTTGTACATGCTGATGTTGCTTTTAGGTTTGTCGTCCAAAAAGAGTTGCCTGACCTCTAAGAGGAGGGGCATTCGTCTCCCCAAAAACCCCGTGGCTACGGGCCTGATGATAGGCATTGATTGAAAAGACTCTCGTCTTGTTTCAACAGTAAATGCCGCTTAGCTTAATCAAGATAACTTTTGAGAATGAATTGAATTTACTTAATGTTGATCCATTTTAATATAGACCTGATTAATATAATATTTAAAAAACAACAAGTAATTGTTGGATGAAGCTTATTACTAAGAGGAAAGTTCCTTAAAAATGCTGTTTTTAAAGATTATTATAATCCTAGTGGTGTGGTTTATAAATTTTATAGTTCTGAAAAGATTTTCAAAGAAAGATCCAGTCGATTGTTTTGAAGTCATGACTTCGAATAAATCAGCAGAAGATTTGAATATTAGTATCAATTCACGAACTTTTAAGAACTGCATCATTGAATATAACTATGGTAAAGATAGTGATTAATTATAAAATTATATATTATGTTTTGATGAATAATACATATTAAAACATCCATAAAATTCGGTGTATTTAGAAGTCAATTTATAGTAATATTTACCAGCTTTTTAAACAATTTCATTGTATATTTTTGGGGCAAATTGATATTCCTGCGTTGTGATAAGGGACTTTTGGTGTAGATTTGCAAACATTTCTTGTGGTGGGGTGTATGCTTTGGGGCCGACAAATTGTGCCTAATTTTAAAAAACCCGCTTTTCAGTAGCATTGAACGCAGTAATATATTGTATTTTATATAGGTTTTAGTTATAAAGTTGAAAAATATAATTGATATTTAGACAATTTAACATTAGTATTATATACTTTTCCAAACTTCAATTCAGAACTTTCAATTTCAGTTTTAGATTTTATTAGAAGCATCCATCAAACCAAATTTTGTTAGAGCAAACTAAAGAATGGGCTGAGCTGGCATAAATTTAAGTGAGCCGGGCCGCCCTTTAGCTTAACTTTCCGGGCCTATGCCCATTTCTGAAGGGTGAATGTCGGCTGGACGTCACCCCGATAAATTATTAAACAAAAATCAGGGGTAAAAATCATAAGTTATATAGCAGTATTTATTGTTCACACTCATTTTCTTTTAAAGCTTTTTGGAATGATTTAAATCCTGAAATACAAATGGCACAAAACTAAACATTTCCACCGAAACATTAAAGACCTTATATTATCCAAACAATCCCTATTAAGAATATCAAATCAATTAATTTCATGGACAGATTTCATCAAAAAACTACACTCTTTAAGTAAAAAAGCTTATTTTTTTATATGCAGTATTCTATCTTTGTTTCTTTATGTGGCAACATCTTTGCTTTAACTTATATTATATGGTGTGTCTGAAAAGTTTTAAGAATTTATACCTCATTTTAAAATTGAAACGAGATTCCAAAAAAAGACATTATATTTACACAATGTAATCAACCTGCATTTATCACACTTTTGCAATGTTCAACTAAATGTTGCATCTCACGTGAGAAACAGTTTTCTTCTATCTGTCTAAACCACTGCAGCGTTTCATTTACGATTTCATCGGAGGATCGAAAAGTAATCTTTCTGACGTGCCTCTTCAATTCTCGGAATATGTAGCGGTCACAGAGATTTAAGTCTGGACTGTAGGCTGACTGCCTAACGATCGTCACACCTCGGCGATGAAGAAATTCCATTGCTGCAGCTGCTAAGTGAGGTCTTGCGTTATCGTGTTGCCACCACAACTCTCGAAGTTTTGTAGGCGTTGATCGCAGCTTACGCCACCTTTCGCCGAGTGAATGCACAAAGGAAACATATCTGTCACCTGTTACTGTTTCTCCAGGAGTCAGTGCTTCCACATAACATTTTTTGTCTCCTGTAAAAGCAAACAGGATCATTACCTTCTTGTTTGTAAGCTTTGGACGTGTCACCTTCAGCTTTGATTCTGATGGATGAAGCCACGCTTTGTTTTCTTGTTTGCTCATGAGGCTGTTGAAAAGAATCCATGTTTCATCCTCAGTAGTCCAATAGCGCAAGCAGTCCTCTAGAGAATTTCTTTCGTACAAAGCGATCAAATTACGAGCGCATTCCACGCGATCCGCCTTATTCCGCTGCGACAGAGTGTGCGGCACCCATACTGAACAGACCTTTCGCAACCCCAGCTCTTCAGTCAAAATTTTGCGAACTGAATCTTTTCCTATGCCGAACTCCTCAGCTAGCATTCGAAGCGACTGCCTGGGCTCTTTTTGAATGGACTCTCGTATTGCCATGATGTTGCTATTGGTGCAGGATGAAGATGGGCGGCCACTTCTGGGTTCGTCACACAGGGTGGTTTTGGATTCCGAAGAGAACTGTTTACACCATAGATATACAGTTGATTGTGATGGTGGCTGAGGAAATGCTGATGACGATGATGCTGCAGCTTGCAAATTGTCATAGATGGCAGATGGTCTTAAGCCTCGTGTAGCCTCAATGTACACATAAGCTCGAAACTGTTCTTTTGATAATTGCATTTTATATTCGCTGCACACAGAAGCAGTGATGAGAAAATATTGCACGAAGAATATGAAATGCAGCAATATGGCATGTGCACTTACACAGTTTGTCATTCCTTACTTATTTCTGATTGGCTTATTACAGACACTGCCTTAACAATGCACATGCACCTAGAGAATAGCTGAATTCCTAAAACTTTTCAGACACACCAAGTATTATCATTATTTTTACAATTACTTCTGTTGAATTTATTTAAGTTACCTTTTTTTAAGTAATGAAACTTACACTTGTGATATTGTAATATATTAATAAATATATTTGTAAATTTTGATAATTTATATTTTCTTATATTTAAACAACATTCATGCATATTTCATATGCAAATTTAGAATATAGACAAACTTTTTAGAAATTTATGGAATTGTTTCTTATCTAAAACCTTAATTGTTACTCCTGGAACAAGAAGTACAAGTCAAGCAAATTTTTTTTCAATAATATTGGCAATTAAGAAATCTATTATGACTACACCATTATTTCACCTAAGTTTTAATTCCACCTAATATGATTTCACCAGTATCTGAATGAATGCAAACTAAAAACAATGAGAGTTGTTCAAAAAAATCCCATCATCAGATTGCATTCAGCATTCAGACAGTAGTGGAAAATTCACTTGTATTAATTTGATCTTTAGTTATCTTTGATCAATTTTGACTGATCAATATCTACTTGAAAGCATTGATATCTCGTTTGAGAATATTCTGTTGTAATACAGTATATGCAAGTACATTTGTCATTATTTAAATCATTTTCCAACAACTTTGTACAATATAACATTTCCATAATGATTTATCCAATGTTAAGCCTTGTTTCTCGAACAAAGCTAATCAAATATGTTATATGATATTTATAACAGTTGTTAACATATTATTTATGTCTGGAATGATATGTTTTAGTATTTGATCATTTTGATTAAGGAATTTATAAAAATGCGAATGAACATAAAAACAAATAAACTATTATCGAAATTAGTTTAAGTACTTACGTATGTATTTTATCTTAGTGAATGCACCTCTAAGCTGGAAAGAGCGTTTAATAAATGAAAGAATCTTGAAAAAATATTGTCAAAATTAGTTATTTTTTTGAAATTTTGAAGTTTATCCATTCAACTTTTTTTCAGTTATTTGCATGTAAGTTAAGCAATACCAATATCCTTGATTTAAGATTATAATAATTAATAAACATTTCTCATTCAAAAGCTGCTATGCGGCCTTGAAATATCAAAGATTGTGTGCATTTTAGCAAAATATTAATCAATGCTTTTTAACTATGAAATATAGTAGGTTTAACTTAAGCATACGTGATGCACTGAATTTGCACCAAAATTCAATGAAATCAGCAAGAGTCAAATCCAACCGACTTCAGAATTTGTCACTATGAAAAACAGCCGCATCGATTGCATTGACATAAGTACTCATCATCAATTCAGAATTGTATATCTTTGAGATATTTACAAGTGACAAAACTCTTTAGATGAGTTAGTAAGAACTTTGCGTGAAATTCTTTTTGCAGATGAGAATTTTTCATGTGCGAAATAATCAAATTTTGAATATTCCGTTAACTTTATAAAAATCTGCACAACTTCACCTTGTGTCCTAATAAAATTACAGTCTGCATCATATCAATTGTTATTATTCGGATTTAGGTTACTGGCATCAGGTTTTGGATTGAATCACTAATATAGAGAAAATTTCATGGCTTTAGGGGCAAATAATTTCTTTAGTGAATGTGACAAGTTTTTTGCAATAAAAATATATTATTTATCCAGTACCAAGCAAACCGTCATTTTCAGGCATTACACTATTTATTGTGAGCAAAACTAACTTTTTGCTTTGAAAAGGTGAGCATAGGATATGTACGCAGGCCATCTATCTAGAAAAATATTGAAAACATTGTTCAGGATATAGTTTCCAAGAACATGATTTACACGTAAAATCTGAATCTAATATAATCAAGACGACCTCTAGAAGTAGCCTTTGGCTAAACCAATTGAAATCAAATCTAAGTGCTTCATAGAAGCTACAAATAAGCAATTATTACATTTTCATGTTGCTTAAAGAGATTTCTAATAAGTTTTATATTGCATGAAATATAGCCACCTAAACTTAAGATAGATGTTTTGTCCCTCTTTGCTGCTTAAAAAATACAATAGTTTTAAGTTGACAATGAAATTGTGAAATCCATGCAACTATGTTTTGTAGTGGTCGCTACATGAATATTCTGAACATTGGAAGTCAATTAAGTCTTTCACATCCTTGAGGTTAGTCCAACATCTCTTAATGTTATTAAACTTTATTATAAGGTATATAATTTCATGAATATTGAGTTGTGCCCATATGAAGAATATGTTCTGCTTAGTTTGTACTGGATTACTGCCTGGATTGGATCGTTTCAATTTAATTTGCAGGTAATTAGCTCTTTCAGTGCTGAAAAATTTGGAAATTGTTAATTAATGAAGATTGCCTTTTGATTACTAATGGGAAAATTTGTGACACATTGGAGACGTTGAGGATCCATGAAGAGGAGTATAAATGGGATGGCATTTTCCTAAGTGCAATCTTAATAATAAATGTCAATGATTCATTCAAGATAAGTTATTTTGAAGCAAGCATCAAATTGGAATTTCATTTCTTTGCATATCAAATGAAAAATTAGTTGGAAATATTTTTTACAATAATTTTCTAATTTTTAAGAGATGTTGTTTTTCACTTAGAATGTATAGTGATCTCAGGATTATAGAACTGAGATTAAAAGTTTACCGTCATTTCATAATATATTTAAACATAGTTCAAATTTCTCAATTTATATATATATGCATATATATATATATACATATATATATATATATATATATATCATATATATATATATATATATATACATATATGTGTATGTATATATACATATATATATATTATATATAGATATATATAGTATATATATTATGTATATGTATATAGTATATATATATATATGGTTTTATATTATAATAAAAATCCCCATGGCACTGTCTCGAGAAAAAAGGAAGTCCAAAAATGCAAATAATCATTTCTTTACAAGAATTTAAAAAATTGAAAATCAAGAAATTGGTATTTGAAAAATTTTCCAAAAGTAGGTAAGTATATATTGAGTATTTTTTGTCGAAACTAAATAAAGAAATTAAATCAGAATGGAATAAACAAGATATGCAACAAAAACTTGATATTCAATTATTCAATAAAGTTAAATGTTTGATGCGTAATATGATTCTTGCTTTTCTATATTTTATGTCTAAATACTAACTGGAATTCTAATGAAAATAAACAGTATTGTATTAATAAAAAGAATGCATGGATACTGGACATTTAAACTAGCAATTGACAAAATTCTTTCATCTAAAGCTATATTTTTACCATATAAAGGCTAATTTAAAAGAAATCTTCAGCTTCTTAAACTGAATTTTGCATTGCAGGAAAGAAATGCTTTATAATTTCAATATGATACAAATTCCGTGAAAAGAGCAAAATGGTTTATGATCTACATAAAATAGACCAGTGCAGCTATTTTAACTTGTGCAGGTTTTAAAGAAATTGATTTAAGTATTCATGTAAAAATTACACATCAGAATTATTTGTAGGAAACTGAATACGTTGATAACATTCAATCTGTCTCCTACATGACTTTGTTAAGTTTGAAAATGAATTTTTGAAAATTGTCTCTGTGAATAAAATATAAATTTCTAATTGTCTAGAAAATGTGAATATCAAAATGTAAATTTCTGAAAAACTAGAACAACAGTGAAACACAAAAAATAAACTATTCTAATTTGTCTTTAGAAAATATTTTTTTGGATTTTTGGTGCTGCACAAGATCAATAGCACTTTGGAAAATTTACGTTCATGGTTAGAAGTTTGATAAATTTCAAATAATTGTAGTTTATTTTTAATGCTTTATTGAAATTCAAAGTAAATAAAAAAATGTAATGTTTTCTAAATGGCACTGCGTTTCAGAAACAACTTTCGTATAATGCATTTAAGGGAAGTATTATCATTACTATTGTTTATATCATGCACATTTCTATCATGTGTTTTGATTTTTTATTGCTCCTCAGTATAATAAGTAGAAATTTTTAGTGATCCCAATTATTTTTAACGCTCAAAGAAGCTTTTATAATTTCCCCTAAGGATATTGTAAGTTCTTTATAATAGTGTTCATTATACCAGATCTTAGCACATTTAAGACTGCAAATCTTTTCCAAAGTTTTTCAAGTTTTAGACGCCATTAAATTTTGCAGAAAGTTGTTTTATAGGAAAAAAATCATTATATTTTTTGAGGTGAATTAAAAATTTAGTGTCATCACAATATAACAAGCGTGTTTTTGCTATTGTGGGATCTTGACATTTCAAATATTTGAATTTCATATACTAATCATACGATTCTATTTCGAGTATAATGTTGACATACTACAAAGTGTGACTTTCCTTTATTTATATCTGCAAACAGCTTCATTGCCAGTCTTAACTCTCGTCTTATCATATACAATTATATTTATTTGGATATCATCGGTATATCTGAAGTATAGTGGTCTACCAAACTTTGAACGTTTCAATTCACAGCGGCATCTTTTGAAATAATTTGGAATATTTGAAACTCAAATTTCGTCTAATGAATGGAATTTGCGTAGAACAAAATTTTGCATTTCAATTAAAATTGTATGTTCAACTATGTCTCTTTTTGCAAATATTATTTTATACGGCATGTTCATATTTACGAATGGAACTAAAAATTGAATTAGCTTTCGTAGTGCATGGGAGCAATTACTTAAGCGATATCATTTGACAACCAAATATTGTCTTTGTATTCATTTTGGTCTTTTGTTTTCTCTGGATTAAAACTGTGTGCAGTGATGACAGAAATGAATGCATTTTTAAGACTATCAAGACTGATATCTTTGACAAGTCTCTTCCTACTGTAAAGGAAGTGCGCAACACCTTGCATGATTTAGACACACTTTAGTTATTCTAATGCCTTTATTCTGTTATAAACATTATTAATTAAATTTGAATTGGTGTGTAGAATAGACCTAATGTACACCAACCTATCATTTTAAGATTTTAGATTTTCAAACCTCGAATAACAATAACAAATATTCATGCAGAGCCCGTATGCCTTGCCCGTGCCTGCTACGGGCCCTACCCCAGGTCATAAATAACGTGTATTGCAAAGTACTCCATTATATTTTATATGCCTTTCATTTGCACTAAAGTTTCTCTTGAAGCATAGAGTTTATAAAATGTTATCCTTGAAATTTGAAATATTAACTGTTTTATTTTTTGCAGGTATTTTCCCTAATATCACTAAAATAACTTGCGGGTAGCAGCGTTGCATTTTAACTCATAGTTTGTAAGATGGAAAATATTTCAATTTACAGTTACCATCTACATGTTCTTTATTAACTTTTTGAGGAGCTCCTAAATTGAATAATAGATTATATATTATCAGCCTACTTGAGCATTTAACATACATTTGACATAGTAAATCACCTAATATTGAACCCTTCGGAATTCCTTAATTACTATATTCGAATTTGAAACCAACAAAACTTTTTTAGAAATACTTATTCAAAATTGTTCAATTTTCATCCCAGTCATTTCCATTGTAATAGTGGTTCAGGTCTCTGCTATATTTGGGCTCAAGAAATTAGCTTGAATGTCATATGCCATCTCCTATAACAGATTAATTATAGAGCGTGTCGATATTTGTATTAATTGTATCATGGTGGATAGCATATTTCTTAATTAGGCTCTACATATATTCTGTTAGTTTCTACATATATATTTTCTACAGCAATATTGCCATTGCGCGAGATTTCTTTCATGATATTTTTCTGCCACTAATTTGGATAACCTAACTTAGGAACGTTGATTTAATTGATTCGGGTTATTGCATTTATATATATATATATATATATATATATATATATATATAATAGAGT
>CABFPE010000290.1:938787-950347 GCA_900660155.1 Hofstenia miamia
AAAAAAAGGTTAATGTATCCATAAACATGTAACTTTTTATTATCAATAATAATATTACTACCAGTACTGCTCATAGCCTGGGAACCATGTCCTCATTTCACAGCACAGATGCAAAAAAGCCTTGCGCATGTTGGCAGCATCTTGCGCAATCCTGCTGAGTGATTGTCGCCATAGCATCATCAATCATTTGTTCGACGTACTGCAGTCGCTGTTCACCAAGTCCTGGGCGAACGACTTCAGGCACTCTCATGTGCCGCTTTACGTGGCTCTTCATCTTTGACCAAACATTTTCGATTGGGTTTAACATGGGCGAATAGGGCCCTAATCGACGTACCCTGTTAGCAGCCGAGACTTTTGCATAAAGACCGCGAGGCATGATGATAAATTAATACAAAGTTGAAGTAAATTGAACAAGCCACAAGTGCAAAAGTGTGGCTACTTGTGATCATTTTAGCTTACATCTGAACTCAATTTGTAAATATTTGAATTCAATTTGTATATTGCCGAACTATTGTGTAAAATTCTGAAAGCATATTGTATAGAGTTGAAGTCATTTTGTAAAATCTGAACTCAATTTAGAAATTGAGGAATGAATTTGCAATTATCTGAACAGTTTTTGTATATAACTGAATTCAATTTGTAAAATCTGAATTCATTTTGTAACTGGCTGAAACCAATCTGAAAAAGGTGTAGTGATGATAGACGTTCAAAATTTCTACCGTTCAGTTTCCCACTTATATATTATGTTATATTCCTATAATCCTGTTAATACCAGTTGCTTTAGCGACGTATGAGAATACAATGAAATCTTTCACTATCCTGACGTATAAGAAAATATATATTCAAATTTGGATAATACTTCTGATGAAGATCAAGCAACCTTAGGCTCCATTAAGACTATTCTGAAAGTTGTTAAACCTCAAGAATTATAAAAATGAAAATAACCTCAGCATTGAACTTTTTTTAGAATTGGACAATATTGGATTAATTACCAGTAGAAATAGTGATTCGGAGAAATTCATTCATGAAATTGAAGAGCAAATATGTTATTCTAGTTCTTGTATGCATGTCTTGGGGCAGTCATTATCCCAAAAAATCTTCACAATGTCAAACGGCTGTACACCAAAATAAAACAACTTTGTTTTGAATTTATCAAGAAAATGAAGCTTAAATCTAAAAAAACCTATAGTATATTTCCCAAATTTTCAACTTTTAACTGAAGACATTATCAAAAAATATTTATAATTAATTGCGTATCTTAATTTTTGGTCACTGAATTACGAAGTTGGAGTGCCTTTGTATATCATATCTTTGAATTTTGTGCAAAACATCATTGTTTGCGATGGTAACACATATCAATTCCAATTTGCAAATAGGAATTCTTCAATGAATATTATATTTCTCGATAAGTTTTTTTGTTGGGTCATAAAAAATATATATTTTCATATTGTAAAATAAATAATTTAACTTATAAATCGGAAATCATTTTTTACCATTTCATGTATGTAAATAGTACTAGTTATTATTTCTAAAAAAGGTTAAAATAATATAAATTTAAAAGCTTTGAAAAACTTTGAAAATGAACTTTGTGATTTGACTGCATATGCAGAATGTATGTAGCTGGTAAATGCGATTTTGTTTAAAAAATCTAATTAGTTATAGCATAAAGCGACGATTTTGTTGTTTACAATTTTGACGTGTTAAATCACAGATATCACAGTAATGGACATTGTCTTTTCTTCCTTGACTAACCCGGTACTAAATATATATGTTCTTTTTGGTCACGTTGACTTTCAAATAAATATCTTAGTTCGAAGAATTATTTTGGTTAAACATTGTATAACTCTTAAAGCAATAGCTTATTACTTATAATATACAAATATCAATAAATAGCTAGTTTATTCAACTTCACTACATTCAGTATTTTAAGTTTAATGAAATTTGCCAAAACCAGCTATATATATATATATATATATATATATATATATATACATTAGGGCCCTGCAAGTAGTTGAAATTTTAGTTGATCTCGAGGTCTAATGACTCAAATCGACATTTCGATTACCTCAAATTCACCTCGATTTTAGCGTGGATGGAATATGTTATACATAGCTTCATTAGACGAATTTTTTTTTCAAAATTAAAAAAATATTGAATTAGTATGTGAAAAACAAAGGGAAATTTGGTATTTAGAGCTATAGCACTTTTAATATTGCAATTTATTTGCGTTATGAAACAATTATGAGTAAAATACGCTTTGCTGCATGTATTCAGCCATTACAATTCAAAATTGACTCAGTCCATGATGGGCCAAATGAGGTTAAATTTAGTAATATACTTTTCAAAAATTTTTTAGAATATTCAAATTATTGCTTTGTAGAGGTGATTCCAATTTGATATTTATATATTACGAAATGAATTATTATTGCCGCACCTCTTCTGATGAACTTGCAGCTGTTTATTTTATTCTACTCAGTTCCAATCTTGGAACAAATGAGTTTAAATTATGCCATGCACCCGCAGTTTTACACTGCTTTAGGAATTTTGCAGGAGAGAATAATTAATAGTCTAAGTTTAGCTAAATATTAGAAAATATATAATAATTGTTATTATGTTTATAATATTTTGTATGATCTTGCCAACCCATAATTCGTAGATATTAGAAGTTGCTCATCAAATTCCATAAGTATATGCGATATGTCAGGTATGAAAGATCCCAAGACATTCTCAACTTAACTTTGTTGCTTTTGTCATAAACTAAATATCACACTAGCGTTCCTGAATGCTTTAACTAACAACAGCTTGTTTAGAGTAGTCGAGAGCAGTGGATGGTAAAGGGTCGAAACCCGACGCCAATCTATGCGTAAGAGAGGTAATCTTCTTGGGTAACAGCTCCAAACTACTTGGACGAAACCCGACGCCAATCTATGCGTAAGAGAGGTTTTCTTCTTGGGTAACAGCTCCAAACTGTGTACGTGATAACTTAATAATTTAGTGCATTGATTGTTCTTGTAATTATTGCTATGTAAATAAAAGGAAGTAATGCAACCTCGATGCTTTCGCTCGTTATTTTGCCTTACATATAATAACCCTACAGATATAAGCGTACATGTTAACCTATCGTACATGTGAACAATCAAAGCCGTCTGCCAGAAAACTACACTATGAGTCGGTCGGTAGTCCAGCAATTTACCGATAAGTAAATACATTGTACAATAAGGCTCGTCGCAATATAGAGCAATTCAGATCTATAAATGATGGACCTAAAAATAGTAATATGATATCTCTTTCACGAATAATAGGAAAGCTATAACAGATAAAAATCCCTATTCCTAGTCCCAACCTAAAAGCACGTCGAGGAATCTAGGCTACAGGCTGCACAGCACTTTTGAAAGTCTGTAGTGTGCAGCTGCTTCAGAATTCCTTTAAATGGATTCGGGGACCACCGTAGGATTACTCTTGTGTTTGAACATTTAGCTTTCCATTTAATTAATTAAATAGCCTGACAAGAAAACGAAGTAAATCCATTAAAATTTGTTCATCACAAGTAAAATCGGTTACTGCATTTTTATATCTAATAGTTGTAAACAATCAAACACTCGGCTAGTACCTGCTAGTAGACGTTGTTGACAGTTTTCCTGGTTTTTCTTCATCTGATATTAATTACGCACGTCAGCATTAATTAGTGTGCGCGATATCATCCGTTGATTTTCGTCAAATACTGCCGAGCAAATTAATATCAAATACTCATTTATAATTTTGTACAAATAATCAAATTATAATAACAATGTGTTTTACAATTAATTCTTATTACAGTTAAGTCTTAATTGTTCCCATTCTTCTTCTTAACTTGACCACACATGGATTATGCCACAATTTGAATTCATCAGAGATATTTTTATTTCGAATATTTCTACATAATTTTTTTATCTTAATGTAATACCAATTTGGTAAGCCGTGTTATTATAATACAGCTGCTTAAGCAAATAACTATGCTTAATTTGCAATTGTTCTCATTAATTATATATAGAATGAAGAATATCTTATTGTTTAGGAAGATGCCATGATTCTGGCTTGGGAGACAAATGTACATCTACATTACTAAGATAAAGCTTTTTATTTATTGTAGTTACAATAATTATAATTTAGGCAATGCTTACAGAAAAAATTAGTCCTATCTGATGGTATAGTGATAATATATTATTAAAAACAATAAAATTGTGACATCATAAATTTAGAAGCTATGGTTATTTGGAAGCCATGCTCGACTTAGCTTACCTACATAGTATTTTTGCAAAAGCTAGCATTCTATTTATAACCCTATTATTGAAAAAATTACATGGTATTTCATTGGCAAGCAAGCTATTAAGTTGCCACCAATAACACAAACATAATCAAGGCATATGAACTGACAACTGATATACTAGCAGTAAAAATCAATTGTAAATGTTTGTTTTTTAATTATATTCAACACTAAATGCATTCAAAAATAATCACCAATTAAAAAGTATGCTACATTAAGTGTATGTTTACAGCTATTAGTGACTTATTTGAACTAATACAAATTGGTAGCTAAGGTGCTAGACTGACTTTAGTTTACAAATGCTAAAAATACTGATAGCTTATTGTAGAATCTTGTCAACCCTGATTTTTAGTGAAATAGTTATAATTGCTAGTATAATTTCCTTTTCTCCTGCTAATGATGGGGTTGAGAGACTCCATGATCACTCCCTGTTTGATTGTATTAATATTACGCCAGCAGATCTGGTTTTAGTTAATTTTACAATCTGTTTAGGTTGGGAGCAGTGGAGGGTAGAGGGTCGAAACCCGACGCTGATCGATGCAAAAGAGAGAGAGTTCCAAGTTGGTAACAGCTCCAAGTGTCTTGGAAACAGCACAGTGCGTGGATGATGTTTTCAGTGATAATGTGTGATTTGTAACCTAGAAATTTAGTGCATTGATTTCTCTTGTTATTACTGTTGTGTAAATAAAAGAAGATAGCGCAACCTCAATGCATTCGCTTGTTCTAATTCCCAACATGTAATATCCCATTATCCATATATTTATAATCACACATGAGAGTCCTCTGTACATGTGAGCAACCAATGCCGTCAGCCGAAAGTAGGAATTGAATGTCAATTAAATAAAACCTGACATTATAACAAAGTAAATTCAGTAGAACTTGTTCATCACAATTACATCTATTATTGCATATTTACACCAAAATTTCGTAAACAATTAAACATCCGGCAAGTACCTGTTAGCTGAGGTTGTTGACAATTTCCCTGCTATTTCTTCGTCTGTGGATAATTAAACAACATCAGCATTAATTAGCATACGCGAGATCGTCTCTTGATTTTTGTCAAACTCTTTGCCGATATAATTAATGTCAAAAAAAGCACTTATACAATTGTAAAAATAATCAAAAGAATACACTTGATTAATAGTTTTTTACGTTACTAGTCTTAGTTATGTCCATTTTTCTCTTCTTTTGACCAACACATGGATTATGCCACATTATATTTTGAATTTGCCAACGCGTGCCAGGCACGCTTGAACACCCGTACTTGGCACTTATGTATGTATAATATATATATATATATATATATATATATATATAATTAAGTATAGAAAAAAATTTATATTTGTTATGAATTATGTAATTCTTGATAAACCTGACTTGGTTTACGTTTACTAGTGAATAGTTTTATTTTTAAATGCAGTCAATTTAACAGGTAAATTCCGAAGTTAATCCGTTTTATCTTTTCTAACTTTAAAAGATAAATTTTATTTTTAATATAGCAATTGGTTTTCACCTAAACTTAATACATCAACTTTAACTGCTAATTTAAAGTTAGAACTTAAAAGATTGAAGTATTACCACAATCTAATTACTGACTATATATATATATATAATTAAGTACAGAAAAATTTTTATATCTTTGTTATGAATTATGTAATTCTTGATTAACCCGGCTTGGTTTGCGTTTACTAGTGAATAGTTTATTTTTAAATGCAGTCAATTTAACAGGTAAATTCGGAAGTTTACAGGTTTTATCTTTTCTAGCACGTTATCCTAACTATGAAATAGAGGATAGAAATAGCTGTCAGGTACCCAACTTTATCCGACCTGACGTCGGACATTGGGTCGGGTCGGGTACAACAATTTGAATTTGGTTTGGGTCGGGTCAGATGAGCTACTCTCAGGTATTTTTCGAGGATGATAATCTGCATAAAATGCAATATTTTGTATATGTTTCCAATTCATGTACATTTTTAAGTTGATTATTATGTTTTTCATCGAATGAGATTAGATCGGGTTATAGTGAATCAATATTCGGGTTGGGCCGGGTCGAGTAAGTAATCAATAGCGTCGGGTTAGGTACAGGTTCCTTTATTGAACGCAATCACTCATACAGAAATATGTGTCCAGATATTGCATAACCAGTGCTTATCAATAATTCCAGTAATTTAGGTTATTATTTTCCAAAACATGCATAATGTTTTACCCAAAATCGAATTATATTAATACAAATGTCACATAAATTATTTGATATTAGAAATAAATGTATTTCAATGTCGAAAATATATAATTGTTGAATGTTATTTTTATAATTAGTTTTCCCAGAAACAATATATTTTGCATTCCTGTAAATTCCTATCTATAATTTTAATATAAAAATGTTTAGCACAATTGCTTTTAATAATTTCTCAATTGTTTAGTTTGACTACATAAGTGAGAATAATAATTTCTGAACAAACAAAGTTCATCTCAAACACTTGCAAACATCATCACTGTCTACGCAATTTTTATTAAGTAAAATATTGGATATTCAATAATTGTTCAAGAACTGAAAAATTCTTGAACATTTATATTTAGGTTTTAATTTTCCATTAATTAATTTAAAAATTATCAGAGAAAAGCGGTCAATTTTTTTAATTCCAAAGATTGGTAACTAAATGAATAGAATGCAGATGTATTAACAGTAGCGCCGGAAGTGGAATGGCAATTGCTACCCCAATATTCTTATTTGGGTGGCTGTGCCATCTCAATGTTTCAATTTAATATACTGAGTAAAACACAGACGAAATAATAAAACACAAATTTTATCAACATAAATTTAACACCCAAAATATTTTTTTGCACTGTACTGATTCTGATAAGAAATAATATTCCTATATGTACATATTTGCCAATGAATAAGGTTTTGCTTCTGGTTCTTTGCTTATGTAAAATAATTTGAAAAATAAATATAACAAAAATATACATATTTGGAAACAAAATAGTTAAATCCTCCAAAGTGTTGTAATTTTTAAGCAACGAATGATAGAAAAAATGATATAAAAATGAAAATAAAATGATTAAATTAAAAATAGGTTTTGCACATAAAAATTGAAAATATTTGTATGAAAATTTGAGTGAATACGAATTAGTAAATTTAATATCAGAATTTAGTAATGTAAAGGACACAAAAAGCTAAAAATTATTTCGACTACTATTTTGTATAGGCAACAATCAGTATTTTAGTAAATCAATTTTGTTCTCAATCAGTTTTTGGGAAGACTTGCCACAATTCAGTATCATATAATATCACTCAAGCTTAAAAACATTGTTACAGAAATATACTACTTCGAACATTTCTGTTGGATGAGCATTTCTGTTCAAAAAATTCCTTGCGAACGTAACTTTAAATTACAGAAAAGAAAAGCAAAGAGTTTTTGGTCAGTTGAAACCCCTTGAGATGAATCGAAGAAGTCTACCAACAAAATTAGTGTAGATCAAAAACATTTCTGATTAGATTGAGCATTTTCAAAAATGAAAAAGTTTCTGTATCTTTAGATATTGATTGAAACTATTCCAATGAAACTATTCAAATTTTTTCTATTATCCTTTTCAATAACGAGTCTCATTAAATTTTCCACTCATGTTCTTGTTATTAATTTCCATGCCTTTCTTGTAACATGCTGGCCTAATTAATTATAATTATAACTCAACTCGAGCCTAAAAAATCACTTCAAAGCATGTTGTTTCATTTCTAATTCTTTTTAAAATACAATTTTGAATGTTATAAAGTGAATTAAAGTTGCATTCAAATCACGGGACACCGCGCCATACTAACATCACCTATGAGGAATGTAATGTAAAATCATTTATTCAAATTTATCAGCATTTTAAAATATCTACCTAACTATACCCACACAAACAAAGTTCTAAAAAACTGTGCTCAACCAACCTAAACCCAACTATGTATGCGCAACCAACGTCCACCCTTGTGGATTACCATGTTTCTAACTCTTTCTTGGACTAATGTATTTTTTAATTTAAGAAGAAATTATAACTACACAGAGAAAATTGGTTCTATGCTTTGCAAACATAACAACTGAAAAGTGTACATTTAATCTAAATATGTCACTTAACAATCTTTTCCTTTGGAACCGAAGACCTCTTTGTGAAGCTTTATTACCTGCTACTGTTTCTAGTATCCATCTATGTGATACTATATTATAGGCTTTCGTGGCGTATACCTATCCCATTGTAAAGTTTATTTCCCTCCAATGGAATTCTCCACCATCTCTGACATCAATCTGCTCTTCTCTAAGTAACTTGTCAGCCTTCTTGACACCACCAAATGTAATGGCTTAATTTTTGCAGACATTTTGTAAGCTTGAATTTGTTTTCTAAGATCATTTGGATCCTTCTGTATTAGGAATATCCTTCCTATTAACATCAGTTCTAGACACTTACTCTTCAATGTTGTAGTTGTTACACAACTTTAATAATTCCCTCGTTTCCACTACAATATATTTCATCTGACAGATCTTTTCACACAAAAATTATTCTGCCTTGTGACAACTCTTTGAGCACTAATCTAATAAAATAGTGCACTATATTTGAAATCGCTTGCATCAACGATTTCCAAAACTATTTGTAAAAAATTTTTATCTTCAAATATTAAGAAAATACTTCTACTAGAGATTTAAGTCTAACAAACTGTCATATTATTTTTGGGGAATATATCCTTTTTGCGTTTAATCTTGAAATATATTTTTTGTATTATTAAGATTCAGGTTTTTAAAAATTGTATCTGTTTCTAATCATTTTTTAATGACATTTACGATTCTCGCTCTAAATGTAATATGCACATATGAAGAAATTTTGGTCAACATTTTGTAGCCCTCTTGCGGTAAAATTATTTTACGTCACAAAGATAGATTTTTTCAAGTTTTCTTTCTTAAATTTAAAATTTGAAATTTTAATTTCATAATTATCTCACAATTATCTCTCGTACATAGGGAATGAGATATGTGTTGGAATGCTCCGTCAGGAGATTCGCTAGGGCAAAATTATTTTGGAAAATTTTAAGAGGTTGCATTGTAAAATGTCTTTTTAGAATCTATTTTCACAACATATTCAAAATTACAATTACTCGCTTTATCAGAAAATTCTGGGTATTCACCTCCACTGCCTAATATGAACCTTTTAAACTGTGACCATATTTCAGATTTTAATTGAAATTGTAGGAGTAATTTACAATATTTTCATTATATCCCATAATTCTTATGATATAAACTCAAAAAAGTTTTTGATGAACATATTAACATTATGATGAAATATGACATTTTTTAAAAAATATTGAAAAGGAAAAACCCAACATTGAAAAAAGCATTTTAATTGTTTCTGTTATTCAATATTGTAGGAGTAATTTACAATATTTTCATTATATCCCATAATTTTTATGATATAAACTCAAATTTGTTTGACTTTCCAGAAAAAAGTTTTTGATGAACATATTAACATTATGACTCGATTAACCATTTTATTAATTAAGGATTGAATTTAATTTTAGATTTAATTTGGCGTATTCATAAACATTTCATTATAGCACTCTTTAGTTAGCTTCAATCTATGAGATGTATTATGCAAACGATAAGTTATTTCTATCTAGATTTAATGTATATATAGTGTGCTCAAAATATTTTATCAGTGTGCAATTGAAATGAGACCAATTGTGTTATTCATTGATGTGAAACTGTAGTAATTGAATGCAATTAACTATGACAAGTCGACACTTCAAGCGCTTTATTCGTGTGCATTATTGCATACATATATAGCCAAGGGGATGCTAAGGGTTGCTTGACATATCCTAAATCTAAGTACTGTTTAGAAAGTTTTGAATTTTATAAAGGCATACATTAATATGCACAAGCATACTGTACCAGAATAGAACAAAACTCACATTAAGCTGGGAAATTGATTATTAAAAGTATTAACAAACACTCCCAATAACTAAGTCTTAAGCGCTTCTACCCGATCCACGTGTTTCTACCATTTCCTTGTACTAATACATATTAAATTTACGAACACAGCCCTTAATGCATAGATAAAATTGTTTCTATTCTCTGTAAGTTTATCCAAGGCAACTGGGAAGACGCCGCATTTATCTAAATCTTCAACTTAACAATCTCTTCTTTTGGAACACAAAAACCCATTCATGAATCTCCATAGATTGCCGCTGTTCTTAGCTATCATCCATGTGATATTATAGTTTTATGTTTCCAAAATATGTCCGCTGTCTCTTCTATGATCAACAATTATTCTAAGATGAGCAATGGTAATTACTAACTGAGAAGCACTTTATCTTTCGCAAATCTTTATATGATATTTTATACATAGGAACTTGTGGGCTAGACTTGTCACCTGACTTAGGAATGTGCAGATGCATAAATGATGTACTGCTACGCATCGCCAGTAGTTATCGACGGTTCAATCAAATGCCCTTAAGCTCAAAGTAATACTAACATGCAACGGCATTTGGCAGAAGAATAAATAGGTGTAAAGGTATTTTCTAACCCCCAATTAGTCATCATTTGGTTAAGCAAATATTCGTTGCAAATTGAATGCTAGCTCCTATTTTCAAAACTATGAGTGAAAAGTAATTGTTTTCAATGTAAATGTCCATCTAAAACCAAAGTATTAACAATCTACTCACCAGTGGTCAGTTCAAACTCATGACAAACTAAAATTGCATAATTCATATATTTTAAGCACTTTCAAATTTAATAAAAATCACTACAACTGATAATATAAAAAATTGTAGTTCCACAAAGGTTGTTCAACAGACAGATATTTTCAAATTTTATCATTCCCAAAGATGGAAAAAGCAGAATTCGCTGATTAGTGGACTAATGCTTCTTTTAAACATTAATAAAGAAAAATAGAATAAACATAATGTACAAAAAAATAATATTAAAAACTTTACTCAAACGTAACTTTTAAAATTCTGTAGTTTATAAGTAATAATGAAATTTTGAATTTACAAAACAAAATCTGATATTAAAATTAATGTAAGAGGTATCTAGATTAGGCCAGGTAAGCATATCTTAGTTTCTACACCTTTCTAGAAATCTGATCTTTGAAATTCAAATAAAATTGCAATCTACAATTTTTATGACCAATCTATATAATTCATGACTGATTTCCAATAAAATATATCAAAATTTTACATGAAAATAATGAACTTTTATTATTCTGAAGATTCAAAAGAAATATTTGAAATGA
>CABFPE010000290.1:950720-1008353 GCA_900660155.1 Hofstenia miamia
TAATCATACCTTAGTTTCCACACCTTTCTAGAAATCTGTTTCTGAAATTCAAATACACTACTATTTAAATATTATTAAATTCACACCAAATACTAGAAGAACAGTTCATAATTAATTGCATTTCAATTGAGTAAATTTAGGAATAAAATTATTCCAGAACTAATACCACAGAAAACAATCCGATTATAAAGTCATACCAGTAAAATTGAATGTGCAGAAATTTCGTACTTAATTTGAAAAAATCTGTTTGCCTTTAACAAATTATTCTGAAATTTTGAGATATAGTTAAATTCATCTTGAATTTTGAAATATGATTATACTTTTATTCAGCAAACTATCATAAAATTTTAAGATGAATATATTTTTCTTGGATCTTGAAATGCAAAAAATTTGAATAAATAAACTTTTCTGAAATTTTGAAATCACAATGTTCCAAAGTTTCAATAATTTTGAATATTTACTTTTATAAATTTGATAAATTGAGTTTTTTTTTATTTTTGATTTACTATAAGTATTGTCTAAATTTTCATAAATATCACTAAAACTGATAATATGAAAAAGTTTATTACCAAGAAGGTTGTTCAAGAGAGGGAATTTCTTAGAAATTATCATTCACAGAGGCAGAAGAAACAAAGAGATGGCTTGATTCAAATTTCCAGAAATATCAATATGACATTTTCAAGGAAACTGAGTTAAGCATTTCTGAACTTTTTCTCATTTGTTATTGTTGTTTGTTTCTATTAGTGGATATTTCTATTTGAAAATATATTTGTGAATTCTTTGATATGTTTCTATGCTCTCAAAAAAGCAATTATTAACACTCAATAAATGAAATAACAGCAAATAAGGCTCTATTATGAATCATAATAATAATGTATATATGGCAAAAATTTTGCTAAATCCTTTAAGCATTGATAAAGAAAAACAGCATAAAGATGTGGTAAAAACAAAAGCCACTTATTAGAATTTTGGAATTTTGCAAACATATTTTGAAATTTTTAATTGGTTATCTAAAGTATTTATTGGTAAATTTTGTGCACTGAATCTCATGTACAATTGAATTATGACAATTTTTCATTTGTCAATATTTTCTTCAATGTCTGATTTATATTCACAAATTGGTGTGAAATGTTAAAGGGATATGTGTTATCATTAAGGCATAAATATTTCAATAATTTTCTTGAATTTTAAATATTTATATGGATGTTGAATTTTAAGAAACATTTATCTAGATTAGGCAAGATAATCATACCTTAGTTTCCACACCTTTCTAGAAATCTGTTTCTGAAATTCAAATACACTACTATTTAAATATTATTAAATTCACACCAAATACTAGAAGAACAGTTCATAATTTATTGCATTTCAATTGAGTAAATTTAAGAATAAAAATATTTCCAGATCTAATCCAGCAGATAACACTCTAATTAAAAAGCATACCAGTAAAATTGAATGTGCAGAAATTTAATTTGAAAAAATCTGTTTGCCTTCAACAAATAATTCTGAAATTTTGAGATATAGTTAAATTCATATTGAATTTTGAAATAAGATTAAACTTTAATTCAACAATCTATCATAAAATGTTGAGGTGAACATATTTTTCTTGGATTTTGAAATGCAATAAATTTGCCATCATCAAGAAACACACGTTGAAAGTTAAAAAAGGGAATCTCTCTTGCAAAGCTTGAATTGTGGGATGGATTGTGATAGCAAATAACAGCTGAACTTAAGGATTTCCTTGTTGATCGAATATCCTCAAGAGTAGGTAGAGACATTAATTTGATTGACATCATGGAAATATTCCCGAACCATAACACGTTAGACCTTCTTTTTTGTGTGAGCGGATCATACCACAAGTAGTGAGGGATACAACTTGCATGTAAATGCTACATATAGGACTGAAACTTTGATTGCTTGACGAGAAAGGTGGATTGGATTTGATTTTAGTTGATTGTGTCGTGATTATTTTCGGGGATAAATGTAGGTCGCTTAGTTGTTGGGACAAACCAGTAGATTTTGCTGTTTTTTCAGATGTTGGAATTAATTCCTTTCTTTTCGGTTTTCTTTGTTTCATTGTATTGATCATCATAAACTTAATATTGATGATAGACGTTCAAAATTTCCAACTGTTCAGTGCCCCACTTCTATATATATATATATATATATATATATATATATATATATATTAGGGCCCTGCAAGTAGTTGAAATTTTAGTTGATCTCGAGGTCTAATGACTCAAATCGACATTTCGATTACCTCAAATTCACCTCGATTTTAGCGTGGATGGAATATGTTATACATAGCTTCATTAGACGAATTTTTTTTTCAAAATTAAAAAAATATTGAATTAGTATGTGAAAAACAAAGGGAAATTTGGTATTTAGAGCTATAGCACTTTTAATATTGCAATTTATTTGCGTTATGAAACAATTATGAGTAAAATACGCTTTGCTGCATGTATTCAGCCATTACAATTCAAAATTGACTCAGTCCATGATGGGCCAAATGAGGTTAAATTTAGTAATATACTTTTCAAAAATTTTTTAGAATATTCAAATTATTGCTTTGTAGAGGTGATTCCAATTTGATATTTATATATTACGAAATGAATTATTATTGCCGCACCTCTTCTGATGAACTTGCAGCTGTTTATTTTATTCTACTCAGTTCCAATCTTGGAACAAATGAGTTTAAATTATGCCATGCACCCGCAGTTTTACACTGCTTTAGGAATTTTGCAGGAGAGAATAATTAATAGTCTAAGTTTAGCTAAATATTAGAAAATATATAATAATTGTTATTATGTTTATAATATTTTGTATGATCTTGCCAACCCATAATTCGTAGATATTAGAAGTTGCTCATCAAATTCCATAAGTATATGCGATATGTCAGGTATGAAAGATCCCAAGACATTCTCAACTTAACTTTGTTGCTTTTGTCATAAACTAAATATCACACTAGTGGATCGTAAAGGGTCGAAACCCGACGCCAATCTATGCGTAAGAGAGGTGGTCTTCTTGGGTAACAGCTCCAAACTAATTAGACATTACAGTGGAAACCAATGGTTCTCACGTGGAAGTTTGTCTCAGTGATAGTGTGTGAGTGATAACTTAATAATTTAGTGCATTGATTGTTCTTGTAATTATTGCTATGTAAATAAAAGGAAGTAATGCAACCTCGATGCTTTCGCTCGTTATTTTGCCTTACATATAATAACCCTACAGATATAAGCGTACATGTTAACCTATCGTACATGTGAACAATCAAAGCCGTCTGCCAGAAAACTACACTATGAGTCGGTCGGTAGTCCAGCAATTTACCGATAAGTAAATACATTGTACAATAAGGCTCGTCGCAATATAGAGCAATTCAGATCTATAAATGATGGACCTAAAAATAGTAATATGATATCTCTTTCACGAATAATAGGAAAGCTATAACAGATAAAAATCCCTATTCCTAGTCCCAACCTAAAAGCACGTCGAGGAATCTAGGCTACTGGCTGCACAGCACTTTTGAAAGTCTGTAGTGTGCAGCTGCTTCAGAATTCCTTTAAATGGATTCGGGGACCACCGTAGGATTACTCTTGTGTTTGAACATTTAGCTTTCCATTTAATTAATTAAATAGCCTGACAAGAAAACGAAGTAAATCCATTAAAATTTGTTCATCACAAGTAAAATCGGTTACTGCATTTTTATATCTAATAGTTGTAAACAATCAAACACTCGGCTAGTATCTGCTAGTAGACGTTGTTGACAGTTTTCCTGGTTTTTCTTCATCTGCTATTAATTACGCACGTCAGCATTAATTAGTGTGCGCGATATCATCCGTTGATTTTCGTCAAATACTGCCGAGCAAATTAATATCAAATACTCATTTATAATTTTGTACAAATAATCAAATTATAATAACAATGTGTTTTACAATTAATTCTTATTACAGTTAAGTCTTAATTGTTCCCATTCTTCTTCTTAACTTGACCACACATGGATTATGCCACAATTTGAATTCATCAGAGATATTTTTATTTCGAATATTTCTACATAATTTTTTTATCTTAATGTAATACCAATTTGGTAAGCCGTGTTATTATAATACAGCTGCTTAAGCAAATAACTATGCTTAATTTGCAATTGTTCTCATTAATTATATATAGAATGAAGAATATCTTATTGTTTAGGAAGATGCCATGATTCTGGCTTGGGAGACAAATGTACATCTACATTACTAAGATAAAGCTTTTTATTTATTGTAGTTACAATAATTATAATTTAGGCAATGCTTACAGAAAAAATTAGTCCTATCTGATGGTATAGTGATAATATATTATTAAAAACAATAAAATTGTGACATCATAAATTTAGAAGCTATGGTTATTTGGAAGCCATGCTCGACTTAGCTTACCTACATAGTATTTTTGCAAAAGCTAGCATTCTATTTATAACCCTATTATTGAAAAAATTACATGGTATTTCATTGGCAAGCAAGCTATTAAGTTGCCACCAATAACACAAACATAATCAAGGCATATGAACTGACAACTGATATACTAGCAGTAAAAATCAATTGTAAATGTTTGTTTTTTAATTATATTAAACACTAAATGCATTCAAAAATAACCACCAATTAAAAAGTATGCTACATTAAGTATGTTTACAGCTATTAGTGACTTATTTGAACTAATACAAATTGGTAGCTAAGGTGCTAGACTGACTTTAGTTTACAAATGCTAAAAATACTGATAGCTTATTGTAGAATCTTGTCAACCCTGATTTTTAGTGAAATAGTTATAATTGCTAGTATAATTTCCTTTTCTCCTGCTAATGATGGGGTTGAGAGACTCCATGATCACTCCCTGTTTGATTGTATTAATATTACGCCAGCAGATCTGGTTTTAGTTAATTTTACAATCTGTTTAGGTTGGGAGCAGTGGAGGGTAGAGGGTCGAAACCCGACGCTGATCGATGCAAAAGAGAGAGAGTTCCAAGTTGGTAACAGCTCCAAGTGTCTTGGAAACAGCACAGTGCGTGGATGATGTTTTCAGTGATAATGTGTGATTTGTAACCTAGAAATTTAGTGCATTGATTTCTCTTGTTATTACTGTTGTGTAAATAAAAGAAGATAGCGCAACCTCAATGCATTCGCTTGTTCTAATTCCCAACATGTAATATCCCATTATCCATATATTTATAATCACACATGAGAGTCCTCTGTACATGTGAGCAACCAATGCCGTCAGCCGAAAGTAGGAATTGAATGTCAATTAAATAAAACCTGACATTATAACAAAGTAAATTCAGTAGAACTTGTTCATCACAATTACATCTATTATTGCATATTTACACCAAAATTTCGTAAACAATTAAACATCCGGCAAGTACCTGTTAGCTGAGGTTGTTGACAATTTCCCTGCTATTTCTTCGTCTGTGGATAATTAAACAACATCAGCATTAATTAGCATACGCGAGATCGTCTCTTGATTTTTGTCAAACTCTTTGCAGATATAATTAATGTCAAAAACTGCACTTATAAAATTGTACAAATAATTAAAGAATAATAACCATGTGTTTACATTTGATTAATAATTTTTTACGTTACTAGTCTTAGTTATGTCCATTTTTCTCTTCTTTTGACCAACACATGGATTATGCCACATTATATTTTGACTTTGCCAACGCGTGCCAGGCACGCTTGAATAATAATAATAATATATATATATATATATATATATATATATAATTAAGTACAGAAAAATTTNGTTATCATTAAGGCATAAATATTTCAATAATTTTCTTGAATTTTAAATATTTATATGGATGTTGAATTTTAAGAAACATTTATCTAGATTAGGCCAGGTAATCATACCTTAGTTTCCACACCTTTCTAGAAATCTGTTTCTGAAATTCAAATAAACTACTATTTAAATATTATTAAATTCACACCAAATACTAGAAGAACAGTTCCAAATTTATTGCATTTCAATTGAGTAAATTTAAGAATAAAAATTTTTCCAGACCTAATACAGCAGATAACACTCTAATTAAAAAGCATACCAGTAAAATTGAATGTGCAGAAATTTAATTTGAAAAAATCTGTTTGCCTTCAACAAATAATTCTGAAATTTTGAGATATAGTTAAATTCATATTGAATTTTGAAATAAGATTAAACTTTAATTCAACAATCTATCATAAAATGTTGAGGTGAACATATTTTTCTTGGATTTTGAAATGCAATAAATTTGCCATCATCAAGAAACACACGTTGAAAGTTAAAAAAGGGAATCTCTCTTGCAAAGCTTGAATTGTGGGATGGATTGTGATAGCAAATAACAGCTGAACTTAAGGATTTCCTTGTTGATCGAATATCCTCAAGAGTAGGTAGAGACATTAATTTGATTGACATCATGGAAATATTCCCGAACCATAACACGTTAGACCTTCTTTTTTGTGTGAGCGGATCATACCACAAGTAGTGAGGGATACAACTTGCATGTAAATGCTACATATAGGACTGAAACTTTGATTGCTTGACGAGAAAGGTGGATTGGATTTGATTTTAGTTGATTGTGTCGTGATTATTTTCGGGGATAAATGTAGGTCGCTTAGTTGTTGGGACAAACCAGTAGATTTTGCTGTTTTTTCAGATGTTGGAATTAATTCCTTTCTTTTCGGTTTTCTTTGTTTCATTGTATTGATCATCATAAACTTAATATTGATGATAGACGTTCAAAATTTCCAACTGTTCAGTGCCCCACCTATATATATATATATATATATATATATATATATATATATATATATATATAATTAAGTACAGAAAAATTTTTATATCTTTGTTATGAATTATGTAATTCTTGATTAACCCGGCTTGGTTTGCGTTTACTAGTGAATAGTTTATTTTTAAATGCAGTCAATTTAACAGGTAAATTCGGAAGTTAATCCGTTTTATCTTTTCTAGCACGTTATCCTAGCTATGAAATAGAGGATAGAAATAGCTGTCAGGAACCCAACTTTATCCGACCTGACTTCGGACATTGGGTCGGGTCGGGTACAACAATTTGAATTTGGTTTGGGTCGGGTCAGATGAGCTACTCTCAGGTATTTTTCGAGGATGATAATCTGGATAAAATGCAATATTTTGTATTTATTTACAATTCATGTACATTTTTAAGTTGATTATTATGTTTTTCATCGAATGAGATTAGATCGGGTTATAGTGAATCAATATTCGGGTTGGGCCGGGTCGAGTAAGTAATTAATAGCGTCGGGTAAGGTACAGGTTCCTTTATTGAATGCAAATCACAATCACTCATACAGAAATATGCGTCCAGATATTGCATAACCAGTGCTTATCAATAATTCCAGTAATTTAGGTTATTATTTTCCAAAACATGCATAATGTTTTACCCAAAATCGAATTATATTAATACAAATGTCACATAAATTATTTGATATTAGAAATTATTGTATTTCAATGTGGAAAATATATAATTGTTGAATGTTATTTTTATAATTAGTTTTCCCAGAAACAATATATTTTGCATTCCTGTAAATTCCTATCTATAATTTTAATATAAAAATGTTTAGCACAATTGCTTTTAATAATTTCTCAATTGTTTAGTTTGACTACATAAGTGAGAATAATAATTTCTGAACAAACAAAGTTCATCTCAAACACTTGCAAACATCATCACTGTCTACGCAATTTTTATTAAGTAAAATATTGGATATTCAATAATTGTTCAAGAACTGAAAAATTCTTGAACATTTATATTTAGGTTTTAATTTTCCATTAATTAATTTAAAAATTATCAGAGAAAAGCGGTCAATTTTTTTAATTCCAAAGATTGGTAACTAAATGAATAGAATGCAGATGTATTAACAGTAGCGCCGGAAGTGGAATGGCAATTGCTACCCCAATATTCTTATTTGGGTGGCTGTGCCATCTCAATGTTTCAATTTAATATACTGAGTAAAACACAGACGAAATAATAAAACACAAATTTTATCAACATAAATTTAACACCCAAAATATTTTTTTGCACTGTACTGATTCTGATAAGAAATAATATTCCTATATGTACATATTTGCCAATGAATAAGGTTTTGCTTCTGGTTCTTTGCTTATGTAAAATAATTTGAAAAATAAATATAACAAAAATATACATATTTGGAAACAAAATAGTTAAATCCTCCAAAGTGTTGTAATTTTTAAGCAACGAATTATAGAAAAAATTATATATAAATGAAAATATAATGATTTAATTAAAAATATGTTTTTGCAAATAAAAATTGAAAATATTTGTATGAAAATTTGAGTGAATACGAATTAATAAATTTAATATCAGAATTTAGTAATACAAGTGTCACAAATTGCTAAAAATTATTTAGACTACTATTTTGGAGAGGCAACAATCAGTATTTTGGTAAATCAATTTTGTTCTCAATCAGTTTTTGGGAAGACTTACCACAATTCATTAACACATAATATCACTCAAACTTAAAAACATTGTTACAGAAATATTCTACTTCGAACATTTCTGTTGGATGAGCATTTCTGTTCAAAAAATTCCTTGCGAACGTAACTTTAAATTACAGAAAAGAAAAGCAAAGAGTTTTTGGTCAGTTGAAACCACCTGTGATGAATCAAAGAAGTCTACCAACAAAATTAGTGTAGATCAAAAACATTTCTGATTAGACTGAGCATTTTCAAAACTGAAAAAGTTTCTGTATCTTTAGATATTGATTAGTTATATTCCAATGAAACTATTCAAATTTTTTCTATTATGGTGACAAAATGACCCTTTTCAATAACGAGTCTCATTAAATTTTCCATTCATGTTCTTGTTATTAATTTCCATGCCTTTCTTGTAACATGCTGGCCTAATTAATTATAATTATAACTCAACTCGAGCCTAAAAAATCACTTCAAAGCATGTTGTTTCATTTCTAATTCTTTTTAAAACACAATTTTGCACTGTACTGATTCTGATAAGAAATAATATTCCTATATGTACATATTTGCCAGTGAATAATGTTTTGCTTCTGGTTCTATGCTTATGTAAAACAATTTGAAAATAATTATAACAAAAATATATATATATTTCGAAACAAAATAGTTAAATCCTTCAAAGTGTTGTAATTTTAAAGCAACGAATGATATAAAAAATTATATATAAATGAAAATATAATGATTTAATTAAAAATATGTTTTTGCAAATAAAAATTGAAAATATTTGTATGAAAATTTGAGTGAATACGAATTAATAAATTTAATATCAAAATTTTCCTTTGGAACCGAAGACCTAAATATCTTACTTAATAATCTCCTACTATGGAAACGAAGGCATCTTTCTGAAGCTTTATTACCTGCTACTGTTTCTAGTATCCATCTATGTGATACTATATTATAGGCTTTCGTGGCGTATACCTATCCCATTGTAAAGTTTATTTCCCTCCAATGGAATTCTCCACCATCTCTGACATCAATCTGCTCTTCTCTAAGTAACTTGTCAGCCTTCTTGACACCACCAAATGTAATGGCTTAATTTTTGCAGACATTTTGTAAGCTTGAATTTACCTCCTAAGATCATTTGGATCCTTCTGTATTAGGAATATCCTTCCTATTAACATCAGTTCTAGACACTTACTCTTCAATGTTGTAGTTGTTACACAACTTTAATAATTCCCTCGTTTCCACTACAATATATTTCATCTGACAGATCTTTTGACTCAAAAATTATTCTGCCTTTTGACAACTCTTTGAGCACTAATCTAATAAAATAGTGCACTATATTTGAAATCGCTTGCATCAACGATTTCCAAAACTATTTGTAAAAAATTTTTATCTTCAAATATTAAGAAAATACTTCTACTAGACATTTAAGTCTAACAAACTGTCATATTATTTTTGGGGAATATATCCTTTTTGCGTTTAATCTTGAAATATATTTTTTGTATTATTAAAATTCAGGTTTTTAAAAATTTTATCTGTTTTTAATCATTTTTTAATGCCATTTACGATTTTCGCTCTAAATTTAAATCCCCATTTAAATAAGTTCATCAGTTCAACTAATATGCACATATGAAAAAATTTTGGTCAACATTTTGTAGCCCTCTTGCGGTAAAATTATTTTACGTCACAAAGATAGATTTTTTCAAGTTTTCTTTCTTAAATTTAAAATTTGAAATTTTAATTTCATAATTATCTCACAATTATCTCTCGTACATAGGGAATGAGATATGTGTTGGAATGCTCCGTCAGGAGATTCGCTAAGGCAAAATTATTTTGGAAAATTTTAAGAGGTTGCATTGTAAATTGTCTTTTTAGAATCTATTTTCACAACATATTCAAAATTACAATTACTCGCTTTATCAGAAAATTCTACCTAATCACCTCCACTGCCTAATATGAACCTTTTAAACTGTGACCATATTTCAGATTTTAATTGAAATTGTAGGAGTAATTTACAATATTTTCATTATATCCCATAATTCTTATGATATAAACTCAAAAAAGTTTTTGATGAACATATTAACATTATGATGAAATATGACATTTTTTAAAAAATATTGAAAAGGAAAAACCCAACATTGAAAAAAGCATTTTAATTGTTTCTGTTTTGCAATATTTATAGAGTTTTAAGCACCCGGATCAATTTATTTATTTCATCAGAAAAATACGTGTAGGTGATTAAATTCCATAAGGATTCAAGACTAGTTTCCCAAACATAAAGAATATAACCATTTTATTAATTAAGGATTTAATTTTAGATTTAATTTGGCGTATTCACAAAGATTTCATTATAGTACTCTTTAGTTAGCTTCAATCTATGAGATGTATTATGCAAGTGATAAGTTATTTCTATCTAGATTTAATGTATATATAGTGTGCTCAAAATATTTTATCAGTGTGCAATTGAAATGAGACCAATTGTGTTATTCATTGATGTGAAACTGTAGTAATTGAATGTAATTAACTATGACAAGTCGACACTTCAAGCACTTTATTCGTGTGCATTATTGCATACATATATAGCCAAGGGGATGCTAAGGGATGCTTGACATATCCTAAATCTAAGTACTGTTTAGAAAGTTTTGAATTTTATAAAGGCATACATTAATATGCACAAGCATACTGTACCAGAATAGAACAAAACTCACATTAAGCTGGGAAATTGATTATTAAAAGTATTAACAAACACTCCCAATAACTAAGTCTTAAGCGCTTCTACCCGATCCACGTGTTTCTACCATTTCCTTGTACTAATACATATTAAATTTACGAACACAGCTCTTAATGCATAGATAACATTGTTTCTATTCTCTGTAAGTTTATCCAAGGCAACTGAGAAGACGCCGCATTTATCTAAATCTTCAACTTAACGATCTCTTCTTTTGGAACACAAAAACCCATTCATGAATCTCCATAGATTGCCGCTGTTCTTAGCTATCATCCATGATATTATGAATTAAAAATCAGTACTGATATATGGAGTTAGCGGATAAAAATTGTAGGTTATAAATTTATTTGAATTACAAGATTCAGATTTCTAGAAAGGAGGTAAAACTAAGGTATGCTTACCTAGCTTAATCTAGATACCTGTTACTTGGATTTTAAAAACAGATTTTGTTTTATGAATTCATTTCAAAATATTTCTTTTGAACTTCTGAATATTAAAAGTTAATTATTTTCATGTAAAATTTTGACATATGTTAATAGAAATCAGTCCTGAAATAAATAGATTTGTCATAATAATTGTAGATTGAAATTTTATTTGAATTTCAAAGAGCATATGTCTAGAAAGGTGTGGAAACTAAGGTGTGCTTACCTTGCCTAATCTAGATACCAGTTACTTTGAATTCAATAACAGATTTTGTTTTATAAATTTAACAATTGCATTTCAAAATAAATCTTTTAATCTTCAGAATAATAAGGGTTCATTATTTTCATGTAAAATTTTGATATATTTTATTGAAAATTAGTCATGAATTATATAGATTGGTCATAAAAATTGTAGATTGCAATTTAATTTGAATTTCAAAGATCAGATTTCTAGAAAGGTGTGGAAACTAAGATATGCTTACCTGCCCTAATCTAGATACCTCTTACTTTAATTTTAATATCAGATTTTGTTTTGTAAATTCAAAATTTCATTATTACTTATAAACTACAGAATTTTAAAAGTTACATTTGTGTAAAGTTAAGTTTCCACACACCTTTTAGAAATCTTTTCCTGAATTTCAAATAAACTTTTATTTAAATATTATTAAATTTCACCAAATACTAGAAGAACAGTTCCAATTTTATTGCATTTCAATTGTGTAAATTTAAGAACCAAAATTATTCAAGATCTAATACCTCAGAAAACACTCTGATTATAAAGTCAAGCAAGTAAGTTTGAATGTGCAGAAATTTCGTACTTAATTTTAAAAAATCTGTTTGCCTTTAACAAATTATTCTGAAATTTTGAGATATAGTTAAATTCATCTTGAATTTTGAAATATGATTATACTTTTATTCAGCAAACTATCATAAAATTTTAAGATGAATATATTTTTCTTGGATCTTGAAATGCAAAAAATTTACATCAATAACCTTTTCTGAAATTTTGAAATCACAATGTTCCAAAGTTTCAATAATTTTGAATATTTACTTTTATAAATTTGATAAATTGAGTTTTTTTTTATTTTTGATTTACTATAAGTATTGTCTAAATTTTCATAAATATCACTAAAACTGATAATATGAAAAAGTTTATTACCAAGAAGGTTGTTCAAGAGAGGGAATTTCTTAGAAATTATCATTCACAGAGGCAGAAGAAACAAAGAGATGTCTTGATTCAAATTTCCAGAAATATCAATATGACATTTTCAAGGAAGCTGAGTTAAGCATTTCTGAACTTTTTCTCATTTGTTATTGTTGTTTGTTTCTATTAGTGGATATTTCTATTTGAAAATATATTTGTGAATTCTTTGATATGTTTCTATGCTCTCAAAAAATCAATTATTAACACTCAATAAATGAAATAACAGCAAATAAGGCTCTATTATGAATCATAATAATAATGTATATATGGCAAAAATTTTGCTAAATCCTTTAAGCATTGATAAGGAAAAACAGAATAAAGTTGTGGTAAAAACAAAAGCAACTTATTAGAATTTTGGAATTTTACAAACATATTTTGAAATTTTTAATTGGTTATCTAAAGTATTTATTGGTAAATGTTGTGCACTGAATCTCATGTACAATTGAATTATGACAATTTTTCATTTGTCAAAATTTTCTTCAATGTCTGATTTATATTCACAAATTGGTGTGAAATGTTAAAGGGATATGTTTTATCATTAAGACATAAATATTCCAATAATTTTCTTGAATTTTAAATATTTAAATGGATGTTGAATTTTAAGAAACATTTATCTAGATTAGGCCAGGTAATCATACCTTAGTTTCCACACCTTTCTAGAAATCTGTTTCTGAAATTCAAATAAACTACTATTTAAATATTATTAAATTCACACCAAATACTAGAAGAACAGTTCCAAATTTATTGCATTTCAATTGAGTAAATTTAAGAATAAAAATTTTTCCAGATCTAATCCAGCAGATAACACTCTAATTAAAAAGCATACCAGTAAAATTGAATGTGCAGAAATTTCATATTTAATTTGAAAAAATCTGTTTGCCTTCAACAAATTATTCTGAAATTTTGAGATATAGTTAAATTCATATTGAATTTTGAAATAAGATTAAACTTTTATTCAGCAATCTATCATAAAATTTTGAGATGAATATATTTTTCTTGGATTTTGAAATGCAAAAAATTTGCATCAACAATCTTTTCTGAAATTTTGAAATCACAATGTTACAATGTTTCAACAATTTTGAATTTTTACTTTTATACAACTCATAAATTTTTTTCTTTATTTTCCTATAAGTATTAAATAAATTTTCATTAACATCAGTTTAACTATAGAAATCTGTTCTTTGAAATTCAAATAAAATTTTAATCTACAATTTTTATTCTCAATCCATATAATTTAGTATAGATTTCATATAAAATATAAGAAATTTTGCATGAAAATAATAAATTTTGGAATTCTGATATTTATAAAAAAATTATTTAAAATGACAATATAGATTTTTTATAATAAATCTGTTATCAAAATCAAAGTAAAAGGTGTATAGAATATGTCATGCAATCATACCTTATTTGTACCACAATTCTAGAAATCTGTTCTTTGAAGTTCAAATATAATTAAAATCTACATTTCAATTTGCAATAAATATATAGCTCTGTGCTAGTTATCAATAAAATATATCAAAATTTTGAATAAAAATAATTAGCTTCAAAATTTTTGAAGTTCATAAAATTATTTAGAATACAATAGTTAAATTTAAAAATCAAAATCTGATATTGAAATTAAAGTAACTGCTAACTAGATTAGACCAAGTATTTTTCAAAATTACATTTTTTTGAATTTCAGATTTGGAACACACTAACAGTTTATCTAAATTGTAATTTTTATTTAAAATCCATTTCCATTTTTTTTAATTTCATGTCTATTTTCCAAGAGTATATCAAACAAATCTTTTAAAATATTAATATTCATTAATTTTGAGATTTCATCATTTAATCATATCAAGAATTAATACATGATATTTCATGTAAATATGAAAATGTTTTTATCATTTTGCCAATATAACTATTCATTTCTAGAAATTATGTAACTTTATCATTTAGATAAAATAATTTAAAAATTACCTGGTTTGAATTAAATTTCCCACATCCCTAAATATTCAATTTACAGCATCCTATATTGTAATTTCCAATTAGCCTTCTTGAATTTAAAGGAAGTTCATTTAGCTTAAATTACTATTCTCTGAATAACTTGTAATTATGTGCTTGGGCTTTAAATAAACGTGTTAGTTTACATTCAACCATCTAGTAGTTGATGCCATGTGAAAATGAAATTTAGAATATAATTTCTGTTTGATTGCCAATATGAAATCACCTTCTATATTTACGTTGTAGTCTCATTTAGATTGTCTCAAATACTTTTTACATTTAAGTAATAATTAAGAAACATATAGTGATTGAAATTTTGCTTTACATCTAAATAAAATGCTTAGAGCTTGTACTAGAATTTAGTAAAAAGTAGCCAAAATTTTATATTTATTTCTACACTCTGATTAACTATCATGCCTTTTGAAAATTTAAATTTTTTTAAAACCTCATCATGACAACGTTTTCACGCATAAATCCTTGAAATTTTGCAGTGAAGTGTTTCATTATACTAGCTACCATTTTGGAAAAAAGTGCAATTCTCGGTAAGTGGATTAGAAATTTCGGCCGGTATTTCATAGCAAAAAGCGGGATATATATATATATATATATATATATATATATATAGTATATATTATACATATATATATATATTTATGAGCTGATTTTAAATCACAAGCTCTACATGTGTCTTGTTTGCCATAAGTACATTACAAAATCGGAGTAATAGGGATCCTTCTAGTTCTTACCTAATGGAATTGGTTTGTATGCTAAAAAAACTGGTTGAAAATCTTTCACTTAATGGCTACTGTAAAGTTGTATTGATTTCTTTGCAATAATGCTTATTGAAAGTGTTGTTTTTGAGAAATGTGCCGATTTTACTATTGAATGACTTATCGAATATTTGTCAGCTTGCAAACAAATTAACAGCTTTGTTAATGAAACGGAGTGTGTAATTCAAGCTAGTAATTGCTATGCTTGTAAACGTTTATTGATAGAAAACTTTTATTCTTATGGTGGATTTTATATATAAAGAACGAGAAAAACTTGATGCGAAACAAAGCTTTAAGTGCCCGTTGAAATAATTTAGTTGTATCTCCATCAGATTCTTTATTCTATTGAAAATAATAATCCGCACCACTATCATTCTATCATCTTCAATTCTTCTAAGAGCAGCAATGGTAATTAGTAACTTAGAAGACCTTTATATTTCCCTGAGCTTTTTAAAAACATTTTACACGAGACTTGTCCGCCGACTCAGAAACGTGCAGAATTTATATATATATAATTAGGGTTTCACATGCGAAGTCAAATTAAATGGACTAATCATAATTTTATAATTTCTTTTGCAATTCCTTCTCAAATATAATTATAGCTGCATCCCTATCATGGGATCCCACTCCATTTTAAAGTATTGATAATAGCCATTGAAAAATAAAATGTTAAATAAATAAAAGTATGAATCCCTCCCAAAATCTTAAGCAATTATACCCAACCCATTTGAATATACCGAACCCGCGACTACCATTGTTTGTTGCAGTGTTTCTACCTTTTTGTTCGGCAAATTCATATTTAATTCGATAACACAATTTTTACTGCAAATAGAAAATTGTTAGTGTATCTAAGGCAACTGGCGAGACGCCGCGGTTATCTAAATCTGTCAATTAATCTCTTCTCTTAAGACACAAGAACCGTTTGTGAATCTCTATAGATTGCCACTGTTCTTGGTAACCAATGATATAATATAATATTTTTATGCTTTCGGGTCGTCTTGAATCTTTACAGAGTTCAATAACCAACACGAAAATTTCTGATGAAATTACTAAAATTATTATTTGTGATACTGAAATTATTAAAATTAATGCTTGTGATACTGAAATTATTAAAATTAATATTTGTGATACTAAAATTACTAAAATTATTATTCCTGATACTGAAATTATTAAAATTAATGTTTGTGATACTAAAATTACTAAAATTAATGTTTGTGATAGTGAAATTATTAAAATTACACACAATAATAGAAAGCCAAGTGAGGAAAGTAATTGCCACTCATCGCTGTGAGCTTGCTAATCATATCCAGCAGTTAGAGGCAGGTGTGGTAAGAGAAAAGTGTTGGTTGATGAGCATTATCTTTGACTCACAAGATCCCTGCCATGTTGCCCGGCGGCTGTAGCTGGGGCTGACTTTCCTCAGTGAAACGCTGAGGAAGATTTCGGCTTTACCAACTCTCTGAACTCATTTGTGTGATTCTTTTGCATGATTTCAGTGACAACAGTTGATTTAATTATTTGAAATCTAGCATCTACTTCAATAAAACGTGATTTTTCACAATAGTTCTAATCTAATGTCCAGAAAGGTATGAAAAGAGTTTTGTAAGTATTTGTCATGTGTTAGTTTGTAGAATTATATACACTTTAGCAATAAACTTGCTTTAGCTTTTATTTGAAAATATTCTGTGTTTTGTTTAGTTTTGTATTTCCTTTCTTGACGTTTTTAAAATTGGTACCAGTATTGATTTATTCTTTACATAATTTCGAAATATAGATTTTTTCTACACATTTTATACTGAAAGATTGGCCAGAACGCTTTGCCTTACCACTTATAATAAAATAGTCAAATTTAAAATTGAGATCAATAGTTTTAGCTATGTATCACTAAATGTATTACAACTAAATCTCGAATGTAATACAATATTTAAACCTCAAATTTGAATTTGTGACAAAGTGAATTGATTAAATGACGTCACAAATACGCAATAACAAGCAGAGATTTCTTGATATGTTTCATTTTAACTTTTAAATTGTATGTGCATGATGATATAATTTTATTTCAGTGGTTTACTTAATAAGTATGAGGGGAAGACGTCTATGAATTGTGAAGGATAATTTACGCTCATTATTTGAAGATGATGTTCTATTATACTAAGACAGACTGATGCCAATAAATATGTCTAGTAATTAAACTAAACTACGAATTAAATTAACAAGGATTTTTGAATATTACTCAAATTGTTTAGAAAACCACGGAAAGTCACGTTTTCAACTTTAAGGAAAGCTTCTCTGGTTATTATTAATCAAAAGACTTAGCCACTTCTAATAAAAATATGGAAATCGATTATTTCGATTATGTCTAATTGAGATGTAAATTCACGTAATTTGAATATTTTAAAAAAGAAAAAACTTTTATCATTTTCTTTGAATTAACTGAGACTTTTATACCACCAACTTCCCAAAAGCAACTTTGAATAATGACTGACTTTAAAAAAATTTAATAGTTGTCATAGACTTAACGATCTGAAAAACAATCTATTTTCAGATTTAGTTATAACATGATGCAATTAATGTGAACATTACGACAAAAATCTGCATTTTACTGTTGATTTAGTATAAATCACTTGCAATAAGAGTGTACTCACAGCATTTCAAATAAAATTAGGTTGTCAATTTAATTCAGCCGGATTCAGGTTAATCAGAGACGTACGCAGGATTTTCTGACGAGGGACGTCTTAGTTATGCTCTTAGGCAGAGGGAATCCCTGGTAACATTTTTAAAAACCTTTGCTAAAATTGTCCCTTAAAATGCATTTCACGATTTTAGATTTAAAATTTTTCAATTTTTTTACAGAAAATTTTTTTTTAACATTCCAAAATCAAATTTGAAAACCTGACGGGGGAACATTCTTCCATGTCTCTACTTTCGTATGTCAGTGCCCATAATTAAGTATAAATAAGCGATTTTTGTTTTATATATTGGTTCTTAGCAACTTAATATGTTTTTCGTTTATCTGAATTATTATTTTATTCATTTGAATTAATTTAATTTCAATGTTCAAATGGTTAGGGTTAATTTAAAATTGTTAATTAGATACTGTATATTAGCACATCCATCCTATAGTCCAGACCTAGCTCCTTCGGACTTTCATCTAGTGATGGCATTGTCTACTTATCTAAAAATTGAAACTTTAAATAATAATGAGAAAGTTTTTAATTTACTGATACATTTGTTATTCAAAACCTGCCAAATCTTTCGAGGAAGGTATCATTAATTGAATATTGTAAAATTGAATAGATTATAATGGTGCCTATTTCCCTTGATCAGTTCCTGATTTGCATGGACATAAATATACCTTTGCCCATTTTTCGAGTTGATTAAACGCTCACATTTAACTATTGAAGCTAAAATTAATTATCTTACTCTTCAATATTTATTTGTCAATAGAATTCATTAACAACTGCACTGAAAACGAATTGCTCAAACCAAGGCAATTTTTCGAATTGCAAGAGGTTGATTTCCAATCATTCGCATTTCAGTTGTACTCGGCAGACGATGGTATATCCACTGATTCACTTCAACGCCCATCCCCAAGAGGAAATGGAGCATACATTTCAATATTTTTGTCTGAAAACTCAAGGGAATCTTCCATTGACCTATTATTTTTAGCATATTGCCAAACTTTTTGAAGTGCAGCATTTTGATCCTTTAAGTGTTGCATCATCATTCAATTTTGATCAATCTCATTTTAGCGAAAGTTGTTTAATTTTCATGCTGTTTGCCCAATTACGATGGTTGGTGAAACGGTTTATATCAGGTAGAAAATTTTGATGTTCTGCTGCAAAAGATTGTAATAATGTTAACCAAAGGATGATTTCGAGGTATCTATGGTGAATATTTATAGTCACTCAAACAATTCTGTTGGCCGATTGCAGACTTCATTTTATGGTTTAATCTGCTAGCCCTTTGTTTTGAACATAAATCGTTTTTAGCTTACATTTAGTAACTATAGAAAATATTCAGGAGCTATTGTTAACTTCTTTAACTACTTTTGTAAAATTTCGTACAGATTTGCACATGTCTCTAGTTCTTACCAAGTCAATTTGTCATCTGATCTGAATTTTTGAGCCGAAGTATCTATTTTATTCATTTTTAACTGAAAAATCGCATGCTTGGAAAAGTTTCCAAATTCTTCTCAGATAATGAAGTAGGCTAAAACCAATGGCAGAAATAACTACCTTCATTCATTTTGTTTCTGCAACTGAAAATGAAGGAAAAAACGATTCTTTACCAAATAATTTTCTCCCGCAGGGCGAATTGGGTAAAACTACTGGATACCCTGACGGGATGCGGATCACCCCCAGACGGGCCGAGTCAGGTCGAGTGGCGTTTTATTTACAATTGTTAATGTGAAAGACTTAAGAAAAAATATAAGAAGTCAAACATCTTCGAAGTTCTTAAAGATTTTCATTAATTTTTTAACTTTTTACTGTAGTAGTAGTAGCAAATGACTTTAATTGCATAATGCAAGAAATAATAATATAGTGACAATAATTGCAAAAATTAAAATGGTAGTATGTTTTATAGTATATTTAGTTACTTTAGTTATATTTTCAAATACTTCCCATAGACATTTATAAACCTTCTTCTTAATTCTGCTAACTTTTTACCTAGTGCTTATCTTTGTATTCTTGTGAATATTATCGGCCACTTTTGTAACTCTGTTAGAATAAAAACTTAGAGACTGTAGCAGGCGTAAGCAACAAATAATATTAAGGCACTTACTAATCTACAAAATAATTGGAGCAAAATTGATAGATAGATGCATACGATTACTTATAAAATAAAATAAAATTTACAAATGGCAACATAATATAAAAAAATTGCTGCGCTCTTTGGACTGATGCTGTATAAGGAATAAAAACTTACCAGACCTAAGTGAAACTGGAGAGAATAAATGATGTAGTTGATGACTAGAAATCACAGCCATTTGAAGGAATAGCTTAATAGCTTTATCATGTCTTTAAAATTTAATAATTACTTCATCGTCACTCTGAAATATTTTATTTGCAAAACATTTGAATTTTCTTGTCAAGATACACTGGAAGGTTCCAATGATCGTAAATAGAAATAGCTGACACAAAAATTGACATAGAACAGTGTTACCAATGCTTCTCAAAATAGAAAAATTTTGGAATGGTTTTCTACAAATTTTGGTAACGTGGATGTGCCAGTTAAGTTTGCAATCCATTGTAGTGTCAAACAGCTTTAAATGGGTAGCTAAATTTTATGAAAACCTGTAAAGTAATAAGTAGCATTCTCTCCTTAAGCAATTCGGGCTTTCATTCAATTAAATGCTCATTGTTAACATACGAATAATGATATGCAAAACCGGAAGGCAACATAGAATATAAAAGGGTCTAAGAATTTCCTTAATCTAAATGGTGAGATTGTGGCATGCCTTTGCCCAAAGCATAGAATTACATGAAGATCATTTTAATCGTTCATGTAAAATTTACTTCTATTAAACAACTATGTAAACTATATAAAACAACAGAAAAATTCAAATGTTGTCAGTTCTTATACATTATTTGGTAATTGCTTCCAAATAAGCTCAAAATATATATTGAATATCAAGATGTGATACATTGTTTGCGATTTATTGTTTTTCCTTAAACAAACTTGAAATGAATTATTATTGCCGATAAATGAATTTCTTGGAATTAATAAGCTTTGAAAAACGAGTAGAATATTATGTCTGTCTAGTAAAATTTGGATATATCAAAATGATTTCCTAAGGAATATATTCCCTTTTTAAAGCACTGTAAATGCTGATAATAAAATTTTTATAACTTAGCTTCTAGTCATTTTGTCACATTCATATTCATAACTCTTCTGTGTTATTAGCATTATAGGTGCAATGATCTGTTAAAAAATATTTAAGTATTAGCTGATAATTCTATGTGCTTTAGAAATCATGATTATTTGATTCTTAATTTTGGGAACAATTTGAATAAATTTCAATAAATATGAGTTATCATAAAAAACTACTTAGGTTTTCAATTACATCAGGTATTTCAAAGCAGCTTTGTTCAAATTTTTTCCATTTCATGTGTGACCATTCACTAACAATTTGTAAATTTCCTCAAAGGCTTTGGGAAAAGTACTTGAAAATTAATGAAAATAGTTTCTATTTTAAAAAAAAAGACAAGCTGTTTAAGAATAACCACCGAAATAGACCCTTGAAAAAAGCTTTGGCCTTGCGGCAAAGTTTGTTCGATTCTTTTAGAAGCATATCAAGAAAGCATAACTTTGTATTGCACAAAAGAGATATTGGAATCAAACTTAGAGCAAGAAGTCTATGATTATAATGAGATAGTTTTTAAAATCCACTTAGTACATCTTCCTGGAAAATTGTCACGAAAGTGAGACATCGCAAAATGATGGAAACCATACAGGAGATGAGTGAATCAAGATTGATAAAATCATTGATTTATAGAAATTCTCATGCAAGTGTGAACTTGCATCATGAATGTATATCTTATCATGCTAAAAGTTGCAGTTTAGTCTGGTTTATATACAACTAAAAAATTGTATATATTTCGATTAAACTTCAGCATGTTTTCTAAATTTAGAAACTTTCACAGGGATCATTCTAGTTCATGTAGAACTGATGGAGCCATCTTCACTAATGGATATTGTTAGTTGTGCCAAACATGCTAATGTTGAAAATCTTTCACTGAATGGCTACTGAAAAGTTTTATTGAGTTTTTTGTGAAAAAATTTGGCAATAATGCTAATAGAAAAAGTTATTTTGAAAAATGTGCGGATTTTTCTATTGAAGAACTTATCGACATTTTGTCTGTTTGCAAGCAAGATAGCAGCTTTGTTCATGAAAATAAACGTGAAATTCAAACTAATAATTTCGGTGCTTGTAAATGTTCAATGATAGGAAGGATTTCATTCTGTGTGGATTTGGTTATTTCTTTATTATTTCAATCAGAGTCCTCATCGTGTGTGCATCTTGGTCACAAATAATCCATAGTGCAAGCGTAAGCTCGAACTGCCTGAAATATTGCATATTATCTGCTACAAAATTTACTTTTTATACATAGAGAACGGCAAAGCTTGATGCGAAACAGAGCATTAAATTTCTGTTGAAAACATTTACTTGTATTTCCGTCAGATTCTTCATTCTATTTTAAATAAATATCTTCACCACTATCAAAACAAATTGCAATTTCATTGTCAAAAACTTTTTTCCTTTATCTTTTCTAGCATCAACAATTCTTTTAGGAGCAGCTATGATGATTAGTAACTTAGAAGCCCTCCATATTTCACTAAGCTTTTTAAACAAATTTTACAAAACAACCTCGTAGGCGAGGTTTGTGCCCCTACTCAGGAACGGGCAGAATCCTAATATGTTTACGCTTTCAAGGGTGAAGTCAACTTAAGTGGACTAATCACAATGTTGTAATTAGTAACTTAACAGCCTTCTATATTTCACTAAGCTTTTTGAAGAAATTTTACACAAACAACCTCTTGGGCTAGATTTGTAACTTGACTCAGGAACGTGCAGATTTTTAATATATTTATGTGCTTTCACATGTGACATCAACTTAAAAAGGACTAACCACAATGTTGTTTTTTTGAAATTTTTTCTCAAATATAATTAAAGTTGCATCCCTATCATGGGATGCCATTCCATATTAAACTATTGATAATGGCCAATGAAAAATATAATGTACCTCCTTCTTTAAGATAATTAACATCACACTCTCCTCTCAAAGTCTTAAGCACTTGTACCTAACCCAAGCGGATATACCGAGCCCACGTCTACCCTTGTTTATTACCGTGTTTCTAACTTTTCATTGGGCTAATTATAAGTTCATTTAGGAAAACCTTGCTTACTGCATATAGAAATTTTTTTCTATTCTCTTGAAGTATATCTAATAGCTTTTCAATTTCTTCCACCTTTCAATCAAAAGAGTTTTTGTTTGATCAAATTATAAAAAAGACTCCTCAAGTCATGCTATATATTTATTGATATCATATAAATTTTCAAGCATTTTAGGCATTTTTTAATGATATTGATGATATTCAAAATTTAATTGCCCAGTAAATAAGTTCATCTTTTCAAAAATTATGTAAATTCTTAAATTAGAGTTATACTGCATTAAGCAACCTATTCTGAAATCTTGAGATAATTAAGTTCATCTTGAATTTTGAAATAAGATTAAACTTTCATTCAGCAATCTATTAAAATATTTTGAGATAATTAAATACATAAAAACGTAATAGCCAAATCTTTGTGAATTTCCAATGTATGAAATTGAATTTATTTGATGCTTATTTGAACACTGGTTAAATTGGGATCACACTCAATTTTTTGAGATGTTATTGGTTCAAATCCAGTGTGTCCAATTTTACGGAAAAGTTTTAATTAATTTTTTGTGAAAGGTTGTGACATATTATGAAACCTTAGTGAAATTATATAGTTTTTTCAGCAATTCTAATTGGTTCTCAAATATATAACTTGGTTTCCTAAATGCAATCACGAAATAGTTGAATATTGTTTCGTGTTTCCGATAAAGATTCGGTAGGATTCGAACCTACACTCTTCCATACATATGTACGGATGTGTTGCTTACACCACGAATCTTTTCTATTATATTGTAAATTACGCTAATATACATAATTTGCAAATATACCAAATAGATTTGATTCAAAAAGGTTCTATTCTGCAACAAACGCCCTTTCATCAACACAACAAATAAAAGTTTTCATGGATTCATAAATCACAGTTCATTTGTTAATTCCTTCCAATCGATATATTAATTTTCATTAACATTAATGCTTAAGATATAAAGCTTTGCTTCAAACCACCACCTTTTGAAATATCATAGAATTATATCATTTTGGTATATGTCTCTCTCTTCTTAGAAATTAATAAATAACATTTTCGCTCGAACTAAATTTTAAGGAATTAAATTCATTAAAACAGATGCGATTCCCAAAAATTATTAACACTCCATAAATGAAATTTTAACAAATAGGGCTATATTATGAATTATAATGTTTTATTTATGGCATAAATTTAGCTAAATGTATTGAAGCTTCTTTTAAGAATTAGAAAGCCAAATAATATAAAAGTGTAGAAAAACAAAAGCAACTTATTAGAAATTATGTAACTTTTTATTTGTCAATATTTCCTTCAATGGCATATATATATATTCAGAAGTTGGTGCAAACTTTAAAAGGGTAAGTGTTATTATTAAGACAAACCATTTTTCACCTAACCCTATACAGCCATTATTAAGGCTGGCTAAGAAACTATGTTTCTCGTTGACTGTGTTCCACAGTTTTCCTCTAGCATCTCATAAATACGTTCAACCAGGGCTGCGTGTTGTGTAAATCACACAGTATGAGCTTGTCTGGTTTACTGCTACTAACTGCATCAACCTCTAAAATAATCTAACATTATTAGAACCTCTTCCTTTATTGCCACCCCTATTATTATTTTAGCAATTCTATCACTAACATGTGCTAGAAGAACAGTTCCAAATTTATTGCATTTCAATTGAGTATATTTACGAATCAAAATTATTCCAGATCTAATACATCAGACAACACTCTGATTATAAAGTCATGCCAGTAATGTTGAATGTGCAGAAATTTCGTAATTAATTTGAAAAAATCTGTTTGCCTTTAACAAATTATTCTGAAATTTTGAGATATAGTTAAATTCATCTTGAATTTTGAAATATGATTATACTTTTATTCAGCAAACTATCATAAAATTTTCAGATGAATATATTTTTCTTGGATGTTGAAATGCAAAAAATTTACATCAAAAATCTTTTCTGAAATTTTGAAATCACAATGTTCCAAAGTTTCAATAATTTTGAATATTTACTTTTATAAATTTGATAAATTGAGTTTTTTTTTATTTTTGATTTACTATAAGTATTGTCTAAATTTTCATAAATATCACTAAAACTGATAATATGAAAAAGTTTATTACCAAGAAGGTTGTTCAAGAGAGGGAATTTCTTAGAAATTATCATTCACAGAGGCAGAAGAAACAAAGAGATGGCTTGATTCAAATTTCCAGAAATATCAATATGACATTTTCAAGGAAACTGAGTTAAGCATTTCTGAACTTTTTCTCATTTGTTATTGTTGTTTGTTTCTATTAGTGGATATTTCTATTTGAAAATATATTTGTGAATTCTTTGATATGTTTCTATGCTCTCAAAAAAGCAATTATTAACACTCAATAAATGAAATAACAGCAAATAAGGCTCTATTATGAATCATAATAATAATGTATATATGGCAAAAATTTTGCTAAATCCTTTAAGCATTGATAAAGAAAAACAGCATAAAGATGTGGTAAAAACAAAAGCCACTTATTAGAATTTTGGAATTTTGCAAACATATTTTGAAATTTTTAATTGGTTATCTAAAGTATTTATTGGTAAATTTTGTGCACTGAATCTCATGTACAATTGAATTATGACAATTTTTCATTTGTCAATATTTTCTTCAATGTCTGATTTATATTCACAAATTGGTGTGAAATGTTAAAGGGATATGTGTTATCATTAAGGCATAAATATTTCAATAATTTTCTTGAATTTTAAATATTTATATGGATGTTGAATTTTAAGAAACATTTATCTAGATTAGGCAAGATAATCATACCTTAGTTTCCACACCTTTCTAGAAATCTGTTTCTGAAATTCAAATACACTACTATTTAAATATTATTAAATTCACACCAAATACTAGAAGAACAGTTCCAAATTTATTGCATTTCAATTGAGTAAATTTAAGAATAAAAATTTTTCCAGACCTAATCCAGCAGATAACACTCTAATTAAAAAGCATACCAGTAAAATTGAATGTGCAGAAATTTAATTTGAAAAAATCTGTTTGCCTTCAACAAATAATTCTGAAATTTTGAGATATAGTTAAATTCATATTGAATTTTGAAATAAGATTAAACTTTAATTCAACAATCTATCATAAAATGTTGAGGTGAACATATTTTTCTTGGATTTTGAAATGCAATAAATTTGCCATCATCAAGAAACACACGTTGAAAGTTAAAAAAGGGAATCTCTCTTGCAAAGCTTGAATTGTGGGATGGATTGTGATAGCAAATAACAGCTGAACTTAAGGATTTCCTTGTTGATCGAATATCCTCAAGAGTAGGTAGAGACATTAATTTGATTGACATCATGGAAATATTCCCGAACCATAACACGTTAGACCTTCTTTTTTGTGTGAGCGGATCATACCACAAGTAGTGAGGGATACAACTTGCATGTAAATGCTACATATAGGACTGAAACTTTGATTGCTTGACGAGAAAGGTGGATTGGATTTGATTTTAGTTGATTGTGTCGTGATTATTTTCGGGGATAAATGTAGGTCGCTTAGTTGTTGGGACAAACCAGTAGATTTTGCTGTTTTTTCAATTTAACAGGTAAATTCCGAAGTTAATCCGTTTTATCTTTTCTAACTTTAAAAGATAAATTTTATTTTTAATATAGCAATTGGTTTTCACCTAAACTTAATACATCAACTTTAACTGCTAATTTAAAGTTAGAACTTAAAAGATTGAAGTATTACCACAATCTAATTACTGACTAGTTATTAATGTTAAATTAATACAACTAGATTTAAGCTAAATTTTGAATTTAAACAAAGCGAAATTATAAAAATACAAATTAATAAGTTGATTTTTGTTCTGCTTTAGGCTTTTTTTGCATTCTGATAGCCAGTGCGTCCATTTTTACAGGACTTGTCTATAATGTAAAGGTTGGTCTAACTATGAAATAGAGGATAGAAATAGCTGTCAGGAACCCAACTTTATCCGACCTGACTTCGGACATTGGGTCGGGTCGGGTACAACAATTTGAATTTGGTTTGGGTCGGGTCAGATGAGCTACTCTCAGGTATTTTTCGAGGATGATAATCTGGATAAAATGCAATATTTTGTATTTATTTACAATTCATGTACATTTTTAAGTTGATTATTATGTTTTTCATCGAATGAGATTAGATCGGGTTATAGTGAATCAATATTCGGGTTGGGCCGAGTCGAGTGAGGTAATCAATAGCGTCGGGTTAGGTACAGGTTCTTTTATTGAACACAATCACTCATACAGAAATATGCGTCCAGATATTGCATAACCAGTGCTTATCAATAATTCCAGTAATTTAGGTTATTATTTTCCAAAACATGCATAATGTTTTACCCAAAATCGAATTGTATTAATACAAGTGTCACGTAAATTATTTGATATTAGAAATAAATGTATTTTAATGTGGAAAATATATAATTGTTGAATGTTATTTTTATAATTAGTTTTCCCAGAAACAATATATTTTGCATTCCTGTAAATTCCTATCTATAATTTTAATATAAAAATGTTTAGCACAATTGCTTTTAATAATTTCTCAATTGTTTAGTTTGACTACATAAGTGAGAATAATAATTTCTGAACAAACAAAGTTCATCTCAAACACTTGCAAACATCATCACTGTCTACGCAATTTTTATTAAGTAAAATATTGGATATTCAATAATTGTTCAAGAACTGAAAAATTCTTGAACATTTATATTTAGGTTTTAATTTTCCATTAATTAATTTAAAAATTATCAGAGAAAAGCGGTCAATTTTTTTAATTCCAAAGATTGGTAACTAAATGAATAGAATGCAGATGTATTAACAGTAGCGCCGGAAGTGGAATGGCAATTGCTACCCCAATATTCTTATTTGGGTGGCTGTGCCATCTCAATGTTTCAATTTAATATACTGAGTAAAACACAGACGAAATAATAAAACACAAATTTTATCAACATAAATTTAACACCCAAAATATTTTTTTGCACTGTACTGATTCTGATAAGAAATAATATTCCTATATGTACATATTTGCCAATGAATAAGGTTTTGCTTCTGGTTCTTTGCTTATGTAAAATAATTTGAAAAATAAATATAACAAAAATATACATATTTGGAAACAAAATAGTTAAATCCTCCAAAGTGTTGTAATTTTTAAGCAACGAATGATAGAAAAAATGATATAAAAATGAAAATAAAATGATTAAATTAAAAATAGGTTTTGCACATAAAAATTGAAAATATTTGTATGAAAATTTGAGTGAATACGAATTAGTAAATTTAATATCAGAATTTAGTAATGTAAAGGACACAAAAAGCTAAAAATTATTTCGACTACTATTTTGTATAGGCAACAATCAGTATTTTAGTAAATCAATTTTGTTCTCAATCAGTTTTTGGGAAGACTTACCACAATTCAGTATCATATAATATCACTCAAACTTAAAAACATTGTTACAGAAATATACTACTTCGAACATTTCTGTTGGATGAGCATTTCTGTTCAAAAAATTCCTTGCGAACGTAACTTTAAATTACAGAAAAGAAAAGCAAAGAGTTTTTGGTCAGTTGAAACCCCTTGAGATGAATCGAAGAAGTCTACCAACAAAATTAGTGTAGATCAAAAACATTTCTGATTAGATTGAGCATTTTCAAAAATGAAAAAGTTTCTGTATCTTTAGATATTGATTAGTTATATTCCAATGAAACTATTCAAATTTTTTCTATTATGGTGACAAAATGACCCTTTTCAATAACGAGTCTCATTAAATTTTCCATTCATGTTCTTGTTATTAATTTCCATGCCTTTCTTGTAACATGCTGGCCTAATTAATTATAATTATAACTCAACTCGAGCCTAAAAAATCACTTCAAAGCATGTTGTTTCATTTCTAATTCTTTTTAAAATACAATTTTGAATGTTATAAAGTGAATTAAAGTTGCATTCCAATCACGAGACCCCGCGCCATACTATGATGTTGGTGATCGCCTATGAGGAAGGTATTGTAAAATCATTTATTCAAATTTATTAGCATTTTTAAAATATCTACCTAAATATACCCTTACAAACTAAGTTCTAAAAAACTGTACTCAGCAGACCCAAACTCAACCATGTATGAGCAACCCACGTACATCGTTGTGGATTACCATGTTTCTACTTCTTTTTTGGACTAATGTATTTTTTAATTTAAGAAGAAATTATAACTACACAGAGAAAATTGGTTCTATGCTTTGCAAACATAACAACTGAAAAGTGTACATTTAATCTAAATATGTCACTTAACAATTTTTTCCTTTGGAACCGAAGACCTCTTTGTGAAGCTTTATTACCTGCTACTGTTTCTAGTATCCATCTATGTGATACTATATTATAGGCTTTCGTGGCGTATACCTATCCCATTGTAAAGTTTATTTCCCTCCAATGGAATTCTCCACCATCTCTGACATCAATCTGCTCTTCTCTAAGTAACTTGTCAGCCTTCTTGACACCACCAAATGTAATGGCTTAATTTTTGCAGACATTTTGTAAGCTTGAATTTGTTTTCTAAGATCATTTGGATCCTTCTGTATTAGGAATATCCTTCCTATTAACATCAGTTCTAGACACTTACTCTTCAATGTTGTAGTTGTTACACAACTTTAATAATTCCCTCGTTTCCACTACAATATATTTCATCTGACAGATCTTTTCACACAAAAATTATTCTGCCTTGTGACAACTCTTTGAGCACTAATCTAATAAAATAGTGCACTATATTTGAAATCGCTTGCATCAACGATTTCCAAAACTATTTGTAAAAAATTTTTATCTTCAAATATTAAGAAAATACTTCTACTAGAGATTTAAGTCTAACAAACTGTCATATTATTTTTGGGGAATATATCCTTTTTGCGTTTAATCTTGAAATATATTTTTTGTATTATTAAGATTCAGGTTTTTAAAAATTGTATCTGTTTCTAATCATTTTTTAATGACATTTACGATTCTCGCTCTAAATGTAATATGCACATATGAAAAAATTTTGGTCAACATTTTGTAGCCCTCTTGCGGTAAAATTATTTTACGTCACAAAGATAGATTTTTTCAAGTTTTCTTTCTTAAATTTAAAATTTGAAATTTTAATTTCATAATTATCTCACAATTATCTCTCGTACATAGGGAATGAGATATGTGTTGGAATGCTCCGTCAGGAGATTCGCTAGGGCAAAATTATTTTGGAAAATTTTAAGAGGTTGCATTGTAAAATGTCTTTTTAGAATCTATTTTCACAACATATTCAAAATTACAATTACTCGCTTTATCAGAAAATTCTGGGTATTCACCTCCACTGCCTAATATGAACCTTTTAAACTGTGACCATATTTCAGATTTTAATTGAAATTGTAGGAGTAATTTACAATATTTTCATTATATCCCATAATTCTTATGATATAAACTCAAAAAAGTTTTTGATGAACATATTAACATTATGATGAAATATGACATTTTTTAAAAAATATTGAAAAGGAAAAACCCAACATTGAAAAAAGCATTTTAATTGACATTTCTGTTTTGCAATATTTTTAGAGTTTTAAGCACCCGGATCAATTTATTTATTTCATCAGAAAAATACGTGTAGGTGATTAAATTCCATAAGGATTCAAGACTAGTTTCCCAAACATAAAGAATATAACCATTTTATTAATTAAGGATTTAATTTTAGATTTAATTTGGCGTATTCACAAAGATTTCATTATAGTACTCTTTAGTTAGCTTCAATCTATGAGATGTATTATGCAAGTGATAAGTTATTTCTATCTAGATTTAATGTATATATAGTGTGCTCAAAATATTTTATCAGTGTGCAATTGAAATGAGACCAATTGTGTTATTCATTGATGTGAAACTGTAGTAATTGAATGTAATTAACTATGACAAGTCGACACTTCAAGCACTTTATTCGTGTGCATTATTGCATACATATATAGCCAAGGGGATGCTAAGGGATGCTTGACATATCCTAAATCTAAGTACTGTTTAGAAAGTTTTGAATTTTATAAAGGCATACATTAATATGCACAAGCATACTGTACCAGAATAGAACAAAACTCACATTAAGCTGGGAAATTGATTATTAAAAGTATTAACAAACACTCCCAATAACTAAGTCTTAAGCGCTTCTACCCGATCCACGTGTTTCTACCATTTCCTTGTACTAATACATATTAAATTTACGAACACAGCTCTTAATGCATAGATAACATTGTTTCTATTCTCTGTAAGTTTATCCAAGGCAACTGAGAAGACGCCGCATTTATCTAAATCTTCAACTTAACGATCTCTTCCTTTGGAACACAAAACCCCCTTTATGAACTTAGGTATGCCTGCCTATTGTTAGCTATCATCCATGATATTTTGAATTAAAAATCAGTACTGATATATGGAGTTAGCGGATAAAAATTGTAGGTTATAAATTTATTTGAATTACAAGATTCAGATTTCTAGAAAGGAGGTAAAACTAAGGTATGCTTACCTAGCTTAATCTAGATACCTGTTACTTGGATTTTAAAAACAGATTTTGTTTTATGAATTCATTTCAAAATATTTCTTTTGAACTTCTGAATATTAAAAGTTAATTATTTTCATGTAAAATTTTGACATATGTTAATAGAAATCAGTCCTGAAATAAATAGATTTGTCATAATAATTGTAGATTGAAATTTTATTTGAATTTCAAAGAGCATATGTCTAGAAAGGTGTGGAAACTAAGGTGTGCTTACCTTGCCTAATCTAGATACCAGTTACTTTGAATTCAATAACAGATTTTGTTTTATAAATTTAACAATTGCATTTCAAAATAAATCTTTTAATCTTCAGAATAATAAGGGTTCATTATTTTCATGTAAAATTTTGATATATTTTATTGAAAATTAGTCATGAATTATATAGATTGGTCATAAAAATTGTAGATTGCAATTTAATTTGAATTTCAAAGATCAGATTTCTAGAAAGGTGTGGAAACTAAGATATGCTTACCTGCCCTAATCTAGATACCTCTTACTTTAATTTTAATATCAGATTTTGTTTTGTAAATTCAAAATTTCATTATTACTTATAAACTACAGAATTTTAAAAGTTACATTTGTGTAAAGTTTAGTTTCCACACACCTTTTAGAAATCTTTTCCTGAATTTCAAATAAACTTTTATTTAAATATTATTAAATTTCACCAAATACTAGAAGAACAGTTCCAATTTTATTGCATTTCAATTGTGTAAATTTAAGAACCAAAATTATTCAAGATCTAATACCTCAGAAAACACTCTGATTATAAAGTCAAGCAAGTAAGTTTGAATGTGCAGAAATTTCGTACTTAATTTTAAAAAATCTGTTTGCCTTTAACAAATTATTCTGAAATTTTGAGATATAGTTAAATTCATCTTGAATTTTGAAATATGATTATACTTTTATTCAGCAAACTATCATAAAATTTTAAGATGAATATATTTTTCTTGGATCTTGAAATGCAAAAAATTTACATCAATAACCTTTTCTGAAATTTTGAAATCACAATGTTCCAAAGTTTCAATAATTTTGAATATTTACTTTTATAAATTTGATAAATTGAGTTTTTTTTTATTTTTGATTTACTATAAGTATTGTCTAAATTTTCATAAATATCACTAAAACTGATAATATGAAAAAGTTTATTACCAAGAAGGTTGTTCAAGAGAGGGAATTTCTTAGAAATTATCATTCACAGAGGCAGAAGAAACAAAGAGATGTCTTGATTCAAATTTCCAGAAATATCAATATGACATTTTCAAGGAAGCTGAGTTAAGCATTTCTGAACTTTTTCTCATTTGTTATTGTTGTTTGTTTCTATTAGTGGATATTTCTATTTGAAAATATATTTGTGAATTCTTTGATATGTTTCTATGCTCTCAAAAAATCAATTATTAACACTCAATAAATGAAATAACAGCAAATAAGGCTCTATTATGAATCATAATAATAATGTATATATGGCAAAAATTTTGCTAAATCCTTTAAGCATTGATAATGAAAAACAGTATAAAGGTGTGGTAAAAACAAAAGCAACTTATTAGAATTTTGGAATTTTACAAACATATTTTGAAATTTTTAAATGGTTATCTAAAGTATTTATTGGTAAATGTTGTGCACTGAATCTCATGTACAATTGAATTATGACAATTTTTCATTTGTCAAAATTTTCTTCAATGTCTGATTTATATTCACAAATTGGTGTGAAATGTTAAAGGGATATGTGTTATCATTAAGGCATAAATATTCCAATAATTTTCTTGAATTTTAAATATTTAAATGGATGTTGAATTTTAAGAAACATTTATCTAGATTAGGCCAGGTAATCATACCTTAGTTTCCACACCTTTCTAGAAATCTGTTTCTGAAATTCAAATAAACTACTATTTAAATATTATTAAATTCACACCAAATACTAGAAGAACAGTTCATAATTTATTGCATTTCAATTGAGTAAATTTAAGAATAAAAATATTTCCAGATCTAATCCAGCAGATAACACTCTAATTAAAAAGCATACCAGTAAAATTGAATGTGCAGAAATTTAATTTGAAAAAATCTGTTTGCCTTCAACAAATAATTCTGAAATTTTGAGATATAGTTAAATTCATATTGAATTTTGAAATAAGATTAAACTTTTATTCAACAATCTATCATAAAATTTTGAGATGAATATATTTTTCTTGGATTTTGAAATGCAAAAAATTTGCATCAACAATCTTTTCTGAAATTTTGAAATCACAATGTTACAATGTTTCAACAATTTTGAATTTTTACTTTTATACAACTCATAAATTTTTTTTCTTTATTTTCCTATAAGTATTAAATAAATTTTCATTAACATCAGTTTAACTATAGAAATCTGTTCTTTGAAATTCAAATAAAATTTTAATCTACAATTTTTATTCTCAATCCATATAATTTAGTATAGATTTCATATAAAATATAAGAAATTTTGCATGAAAATAATAAATTTTGGAATTCTGATATTTATAAAAAAATTATTTAAAATGACAATATAGATTTTTTATAATAAATCTGTTATCAAAATCAAAGTAAAAGGTGTATAGAATATGTCATGCAATCATACCTTATTTGTACCACAATTCTAGAAATCTGTTCTTTGAAGTTCAAATATAATTAAAATCTACATTTCAATTTGCAATAAATATATAGCTCCGTGCTAGTTATCAATAAAATATATCAAAATTTTCTAAATTTTTGAAGTTCATAAAATTATTTAGAATACAATAGTTAAATTTAAAAATCAAAATCTGATATTGAAATTAAAGTAACTGCTAACTAGATTAGACCAAGTATTTTTCAAAATTACATTTTTTTGAATTTCAGATTTGGAACACACTAACAGTTTATCTAAATTGTAATTTTTATTTAAAAATCCATTTCCTTTTTTTTTAATTTCATGTCTATTTTCCAAGAGTATATCAAACAAATCTTTTAAAATATTAATATTCATTAATTTTGAGATTTCATCATTTAATCATATCAAGAATTAATACATGATATTTCATGTAAATATGAAAATGTTTTTATCATTTTGCCAATATAACTATTCATTTCTAGAAATTATGTAAGTTTATAATTTAGATAAAATAATTTAAAAATTACCTGGTTTGAATTAAATTTCCCACATCCCTAAATATTCAATTTACAGCATCCTATATTGTATTTTCCAATTAGCCTTCTTGAATTTAAAGGAAGTTCATTTAGCTTAAATTACTATTCTCTGAATAACTTGTAATTATGTGCTTGGGCTTTAAATAAATGTGTTAGTTTACATTCAATCATCTAGTAGTTGATGCCATGTGAAAATGAAATTTAGAATATAATTTCTGTTTGATTGCCAATATGAAATCACCTTCTATATTTACGTTGTAGTCTCATTTAGATTGTCTCAAATACTTTTTACATTTAAGTAATAATTAAGAAACATATAGTGATTGAAATTTTGCTTTACATCTAAATAAAATGCTTAGAGCTTGTACTAGAATTTAGTAAAAAGTAGCCAAAATTTTATATTTATTTCTACACTCTGATTAACTATCATGCCTTTTGAAAATTTAAATTTTTTTAAAACCTCATCATGACAACGTTTTCACGCATAAATCCTTGAAATTTTGCAGTGAAGTGTTTCATTATACTAGCTACCATTTTGGAAAAAAGTGCAATTCTCGGTAAGTGGATTAGAAATTTCGGCCGGTATTTCATAGCAAAAAGCGGGATATATATATATATATATATATATATATATATATAGTATATATTATACATATATATATATATTTATGAGCTGATTTTAAATCACAAGCTCTACATGTGTCTTGTTTGCCATAAGTACATTACAAAATCGGAGTAATAGGGATCCTTCTAGTTCTTACCTAATGGAATTGGTTTGTATGCTAAAAAAACTGGTTGAAAATCTTTCACTTAATGGCTACTGTAAAGTTGTATTGATTTCTTTGCAATAATGCTTATTGAAAGTGTTGTTTTTGAGAAATGTGCCGATTTTACTATTGAATGACTTATCGAATATTTGTCAGCTTGCAAACAAATTAACAGCTTTGTTAATGAAACGGAGTGTGTAATTCAAGCTAGTAATTGCTATGCTTGTAAACGTTTATTGATAGAAAACTTTTATTCTTATGGTGGATTTTATATATAAAGAACGAGAAAAACTTGATGCGAAACAAAGCTTTAAGTGCCCGTTGAAATAATTTAGTTGTATCTCCATCAGATTCTTTATTCTATTGAAAATAATAATCCGCACCACTATCATTCTATCATCTTCAATTCTTCTAAGAGCAGCAATGGTAATTAGTAACTTAGAAGACCTTTATATTTCCCTGAGCTTTTTAAAAACATTTTACACGAGACTTGTCCGCCGACTCAGAAACGTGCAGAATTTATATATATATAATTAGGGTTTCACATGCGAAGTCAAATTAAATGGACTAATCATAATTTTATAATTTCTTTTGCAATTCCTTCTCAAATATAATTATAGCTGCATCCCTATCATGGGATCCCACTCCATTTTAAAGTATTGATAATAGCCATTGAAAAATAAAATGTTAAATAAATAAAAGTATGAATCCCTCCCAAAATCTTAAGCAATTATACCCAACCCATTTGAATATACCGAACCCGCGACTACCATTGTTTGTTGCAGTGTTTCTACCTTTTTGTTCGGCAAATTCATATTTAATTCGATAACACAATTTTTACTGCAAATAGAAAATTGTTAGTGTATCTAAGGCAACTGGCGAGACGCCGCGGTTATCTAAATCTGTCAATTAATCTCTTCTCTTAAGACACAAGAACCGTTTGTGAATCTCTATAGATTGCCACTGTTCTTGGTAACCAATGATATAATATAATATTTTTATGCTTTCGGGTCGTCTTGAATCTTTACAGAGTTCAATAACCAACACGAAAATTTCTGATGAAATTATTAAAATTATTGTTTGTGATACTGAAATTATTAAAATTAATGTTTGTGATACTGAAATTATTAAAATTAATATTTGTGATACTAAAATTACTAAAATTATTATTCCTGATACTGAAATTATTAAAATTAATGTTTGTGATACTAAAATTACTAAAATTAATGTTTGTGATAGTGAAATTATTAAAATTACACACAATAATAGAAAGCCAAGTGAGGAAAGTAATTGCCACTCATCGCTGTGAGCTTGCTAATCATATCCAGCAGTTAGAGGCAGGTGTGGTAAGAGAAAAGTGTTGGTTGATGAGCATTATCTTTGACTCACAAGATCCCTGCCATGTTGCCCGGCGGCTGTAGCTGGGGCTGACTTTCCTCAGTGAAACGCTGAGGAAGATTTCGGCTTTACCAACTCTCTGAACTCATTTGTGTGATTCTTTTGCATGATTTCAGTGACAACAGTTGATTTAATTATTTGAAATCTAGCATCTACTTCAATAAAACGTGATTTTTCACAATAGTTCTAATCTAATGTCCAGAAAGGTATGAAAAGAGTTTTGTAAGTATTTGTCATGTGTTAGTTTGTAGAATTATATACACTTTAGCAATAAACTTGCTTTAGCTTTTATTTGAAAATATTCTGTGTTTTGTTTAGTTTTGTATTTCCTTTCTTGACGTTTTTAAAATTGGTACCAGTATTGATTTATTCTTTACATAATTTCGAAATATAGATTTTTTCTACACATTTTATACTGAAAGATTGGCCAGAACGCTTTGCCTTACCACTTATAATAAAATAGTCAAATTTAAAATTGAGATCAATAGTTTTAGCTATGTATCACTAAATGTATTACAACTAAATCTCGAATGTAATACAATATTTAAACCTCAAATTTGAATTTGTGACAAAGTGAATTGATTAAATGACGTCACAAATACGCAATAACAAGCAGAGATTTCTTGATATGTTTCATTTTAACTTTTAAATTGTATGTGCATGATGATATAATTTTATTTCAGTGGTTTACTTAATAAGTATGAGGGGAAGACGTCTATGAATTGTGAAGGATAATTTACGCTCATTATTTGAAGATGATGTTCTATTATACTAAGACAGACTGATGCCAATAAATATGTCTAGTAATTAAACTAAACTACGAATTAAATTAACAAGGATTTTTGAATATTACTCAAATTGTTTAGAAAACCACGGAAAGTCACGTTTTCAACTTTAAGGAAAGCTTCTCTGGTTATTATTAATCAAAAGACTTAGCCACTTCTAATAAAAATATGGAAATCGATTATTTCGATTATGTCTAATTGAGATGTAAATTCACGTAATTTGAATATTTTAAAAAAGAAAAAACTTTTATCATTTTCTTTGAATTAACTGAGACTTTTATACCACCAACTTCCCAAAAGCAACTTTGAATAATGACTGACTTTAAAAAAATTTAATAGTTGTCATAGACTTAACGATCTGAAAAACAATCTATTTTCAGATTTAGTTATAACATGATGCAATTAATGTGAACATTACGACAAAAATCTGCATTTTACTGTTGATTTAGTATAAATCACTTGCAATAAGAGTGTACTCACAGCATTTCAAATAAAATTAGGTTGTCAATTTAATTCAGCCGGATTCAGGTTAATCAGAGACGTACGCAGGATTTTCTGACGAGGGACGTCTTAGTTATGCTCTTAGGCAGAGGGAATCCCTGGTAACATTTTTAAAAACCTTTGCTAAAATTGTCCCTTAAAATGCATTTCACGATTTTAGATTTAAAATTTTTCAATTTTTTTACAGAAAAATTTTTTTTAACATTCCAAAATCAAATTTGAAAACCTGACGGGGGAACATTCTTCCATGTCTCTACTTTCGTATGTCAGTGCCCATAATTAAGTATAAATAAGCGATTTTTGTTTTATATATTGGTTCTTAGCAACTTAATATGTTTTTCGTTTATCTGAATTATTATTTTATTCATTTGAATTAATTTAATTTCAATGTTCAAATGGTTAGGGTTAATTTAAAATTGTTAATTAGATACTGTATATTAGCACATCCATCCTATAGTCCAGACCTAGCTCCTTCGGACTTTCATCTAGTGATGGCATTGTCTACTTATCTAAAAATTGAAACTTTAAATAATAATGAGAAAGTTTTTAATTTACTGATACATTTGTTATTCAAAACCTGCCAAATCTTTCGAGGAAGGTATCATTAATTGAATATTGTAAAATTGAATAGATTATAATGGTGCCTATTTCCCTTGATCAGTTCCTGATTTGCATGGACATAAATATACCTTTGCCCATTTTTCGAGTTGATTAAACGCTCACATTTAACTATTGAAGCTAAAATTAATTATCTTACTCTTCAATATTTATTTGTCAATAGAATTCATTAACAACTGCACTGAAAACGAATTGCTCAAACCAAGGCAATTTTTCGAATTGCAAGAGGTTGATTTCCAATCATTCGCATTTCAGTTGTACTCGGCAGACGATGGTATATCCACTGATTCACTTCAACGCCCATCCCCAAGAGGAAATGGAGCATACATTTCAATATTTTTGTCTGAAAACTCAAGGGAATCTTCCATTGACCTATTATTTTTAGCATATTGCCAAACTTTTTGAAGTGCAGCATTTTGATCCTTTAAGTGTTGCATCATCATTCAATTTTGATCAATCTCATTTTAGCGAAAGTTGTTTAATTTTCATGCTGTTTGCCCAATTACGATGGTTGGTGAAACGGTTTATATCAGGTAGAAAATTTTGATGTTCTGCTGCAAAAGATTGTAATAATGTTAACCAAAGGATGATTTCGAGGTATCTATGGTGAATATTTATAGTCACTCAAACAATTCTGTTGGCCGATTGCAGACTTCATTTTATGGTTTAATCTGCTAGCCCTTTGTTTTGAACATAAATCGTTTTTAGCTTACATTTAGTAACTATAGAAAATATTCAGGAGCTATTGTTAACTTCTTTAACTACTTTTGTAAAATTTCGTACAGATTTGCACATGTCTCTAGTTCTTACCAAGTCAATTTGTCATCTGATCTGAATTTTTGAGCCGAAGTATCTATTTTATTCATTTTTAACTGAAAAATCGCATGCTTGGAAAAGTTTCCAAATTCTTCTCAGATAATGAAGTAGGCTAAAACCAATGGCAGAAATAACTACCTTCATTCATTTTGTTTCTGCAACTGAAAATGAAGGAAAAAACGATTCTTTACCAAATAATTTTCTCCCGCAGGGCGAATTGGGTAAAACTACTGGATACCCTGACGGGATGCGGATCACCCCCAGACGGGCCGAGTCAGGTCGAGTGGCGTTTTATTTACAATTGTTAATGTGAAAGACTTAAGAAAAAATATAAGAAGTCAAACATCTTCGAAGTTCTTAAAGATTTTCATTAATTTTTTAACTTTTTACTGTAGTAGTAGTAGCAAATGACTTTAATTGCATAATGCAAGAAATAATAATATAGTGACAATAATTGCAAAAATTAAAATGGTAGTATGTTTTATAGTATATTTAGTTACTTTAGTTATATTTTCAAATACTTCCCATAGACATTTATAAACCTTCTTCTTAATTCTGCTAACTTTTTACCTAGTGCTTATCTTTGTATTCTTGTGAATATTATCGGCCACTTTTGTAACTCTGTTAGAATAAAAACTTAGAGACTGTAGCAGGCGTAAGCAACAAATAATATTAAGGCACTTACTAATCTACAAAATAATTGGAGCAAAATTGATAGATAGATGCATACGATTACTTATAAAATAAAATAAAATTTACAAATGGCAACATAATATAAAAAAATTGCTGCGCTCTTTGGACTGATGCTGTATAAGGAATAAAAACTTACCAGACCTAAGTGAAACTGGAGAGAATAAATGATGTAGTTGATGACTAGAAATCACAGCCATTTGAAGGAATAGCTTAATAGCTTTATCATGTCTTTAAAATTTAATAATTACTTCATCGTCACTCTGAAATATTTTATTTGCAAAACATTTGAATTTTCTTGTCAAGATACACTGGAAGGTTCCAATGATCGTAAATAGAAATAGCTGACACAAAAATTGACATAGAACAGTGTTACCAATGCTTCTCAAAATAGAAAAATTTTGGAATGGTTTTCTACAAATTTTGGTAACGTGGATGTGCCAGTTAAGTTTGCAATCCATTGTAGTGTCAAACAGCTTTAAATGGGTAGCTAAATTTTATGAAAACCTGTAAAGTAATAAGTAGCATTCTCTCCTTAAGCAATTCGGGCTTTCATTCAATTAAATGCTCATTGTTAACATACGAATAATGATATGCAAAACCGGAAGGCAACATAGAATATAAAAGGGTCTAAAATTTCATTGACATTTTAAAATAACGGTCTCATTACGGCATGCCTTTGCCCAAAGCATAGAATTACATGAAGATTATCTTAAATCGTTTTTGAAAATCGGAGTTTTCAAGTACTTCAACCAAAGCAATAAGCTTTAGTACAAATTTCCAACATCATGTTTGAGCAAATTCGCCAATAGATATTTCCATGCCTCATGATTTCCAAATTTTTTAAAAAGCTTGAGGAATATTATTTGAAAATGTGGATAACGTTTAACAAACTTGAAATGAATTATTATTGCCGATAAATGAATTTCTTGGAATTAATAAGCTTTGAAAAACGAGTAGAATATTGTAAATTACTCAGGAAATTTTTTTCTAAAATTATAATGATTTCCTAAGGAATATGTTAAGTATGTTAAGCACTCATAATTCTGAAAAAAAAAACAACACAATTGAGAAGTGTCTCAATTTTCATTTACGATTTAAAACTCTGATTTGTTATTAGCATTATAGGTGCAATGATCTGTTAAAAAATATTTAAGTATTAGCTGATAATTCTATGTGCTTTAGAAATCATGATTATTTGATTCTTAATTTTGGGAACAATTTGAATAAATTTCAATAAATATGAGTTATCATAAAAAACTACTTAGGTTTTCAATTACATCAGGTATTTCAAAGCAGCTTTGTTCAAATTTTTTCCATTTCATGTGTGACCATTCACTAACAATTTGTAAATTTCCTCAAAGGCTTTGGGAAAAGTACTTGAAAATTAATGAAAATAGTTTCTATTTTAAAAAAAAAGACAAGCTGTTTAAGAATAACCACCGAAATAGACCCTTGAAAAAAGCTTTGGCCTTGCGGCAAAGTTTGTTCGATTCTTTTAGAAGCATATCAAGAAAGCATAACTTTGTATTGCACAAAAGAGATATTGGAATCAAACTTAGAGCAATAAGTCTATGATTATAATGAGATAGTTTTTAAAATCCACTTAGTACATCTTCCTGGAAAATTGTCACGAAAGTGAGACATCGCAAAATGATGGAAACCATACAGGAGATGAGTGAATCAAGATTGATAAAATCATTGATTTATAGAAACTCTCATGCAAGTGTGAACTTGCATCATGAATGTATATCTTATCATGCTAAAAGTTGCAGTTTAGTCTGGTTTATATACAACTAAAAAATTGTATATATTTCGATTAAACTTCAGCATGTTTTCTAAATTTAGAAACTTTCACAGGGATCATTCTAGTTCATGTAGAACTGATGGAGCCATCTTCACTAATGGATATTGTTAGTTGTGCCAAACATGCTAATGTTGAAAATCTTTCACTGAATGGCTACTGAAAAGTTTTATTGAGTTTTTTGTGAAAAAATTTGGCAATAATGCTAATAGAAAAAGTTATTTTGAAAAATGTGCGGATTTTTCTATTGAAGAACTTATCGACATTTTGTCTGTTTGCAAGCAAGATAGCAGCTTTGTTCATGAAAATAAACGTGAAATTCAAACTAATAATTTCGGTGCTTGTAAATGTTCAATGATAGGAAGGATTTCATTCTGTGTGGATTTGGTTATTTCTTTATTATTTCAATCAGAGTCCTCATCGTGTGTGCATCTTGGTCACAAATAATCCATAGTGCAAGCGTAAGCTCGAACTGCCTGAAATATTGCATATTATCTGCTACAAAATTTACTTTTTATACATAGAGAACGGCAAAGCTTGATGCGAAACAGAGCATTAAATTTCTGTTGAAAACATTTACTTGTATTTCCGTCAGATTCTTCATTCTATTTTAAATAAATATCTTCACCACTATCAAAACAAATTGCAATTTCATTGTCAAAAACTTTTTTCCTTTATCTTTTCTAGCATCAACAATTCTTTTAGGAGCAGCTATGATGATTAGTAACTTAGAAGCCCTCCATATTTCACTAAGCTTTTTAAACAAATTTTACAAAACAACCTCGTAGGCGAGGTTTGTGCCCCTACTCAGGAACGGGCAGAATCCTAATATGTTTACGCTTTCAAGGGTGAAGTCAACTTAAGTGGACTAATCACAATGTTGTAATTAGTAACTTAACAGCCTTCTATATTTCACTAAGCTTTTTGAAGAAATTTTACACAAACAACCTCTTGGGCTAGATTTGTAACTTGACTCAGGAACGTGCAGATTTTTAATATATTTATGTGCTTTCACATGTGACATCAACTTAAAAAGGACTAACCACAATGTTGTTTTTTTGAAATTTTTTCTCAAATATAATTAAAGTTGCATCCCTATCATGGGATGCCATTCCATATTAAACTATTGATAATGGCCAATGAAAAATATAATGTACCTCCTTCTTTAAGATAATTAACATCACACTCTCCTCTCAAAGTCTTAAGCACTTGTACCTAACCCAAGCGGATATACCGAGCCCACGTCTACCCTTGTTTATTACCGTGTTTCTAACTTTTCATTGGGCTAATTATAAGTTCATTTAGGAAAACCTTGCTTACTGCATATAGAAATTTTTTTCTATTCTCTTGAAGTATATCTAATAGCTTTTCAATTTCTTCCACCTTTCAATCAAAAGAGTTTTTGTTTGATCAAATTATAAAAAAGACTCCTCAAGTCATGCTATATATTTATTGATATCATATAAATTTTCAAGCATTTTAGGCATTTTTTAATGATATTGATGATATTCAAAATTTAATTGCCCAGTAAATAAGTTCATCTTTTCAAAAATTATGTAAATTCTTAAATTAGAGTTATACTGCATTAAGCAACCTATTCTGAAATCTTGAGATAATTAAGTTCATCTTGAATTTTGAAATAAGATTAAACTTTCATTCAGCAATCTATTAAAATATTTTGAGATAATTAAATACATAAAAACGTAATAGCCAAATCTTTGTGAATTTCCAATGTATGAAATTGAATTTATTTGATGCTTATTTGAACACTGGTTAAATTGGGATCACACTCAATTTTTTGAGATGTTATTGGTTCAAATCCAGTGTGTCCAATTTTACGGAAAAGTTTTAATTAATTTTTTGTGAAAGGTTGTGACATATTATGAAACCTTAGTGAAATTATATAGTTTTTTCAGCAATTCTAATTGGTTCTCAAATATATAACTTGGTTTCCTAAATGCAATCACGAAATAGTAGAATATTGTTTCGTGTTTCCGATAAAGATTCGGTAGGATTCGAACCTACACTCTTCCATACATATGTACGGATGTGTTGCTTACACCACGAATCTTTTCTATTATATTGTAAATTACGCTAATATACATAATTTGCAAATATACCAAATAGATTTGATTCAAAAAGGTTCTATTCTGCAACAAACGCCCTTTCATCAACACAACAAATAAAAGTTTTCATGGATTCATAAATCACAGTTCATTTGTTAATTCCTTCCAATCGATATATTAATTTTCATTAACATTAATGCTTAAGATATAAAGCTTTGCTTCAAACCACCACCTTTTGAAATATCATAGAATTATATCATTTTGGTATATGTCTCTCTCTTCTTAGAAATTAATAAATAACATTTTCGCTCGAACTAAATTTTAAGGAATTAAATTCATTAAAACAGATGCGATTCCCAAAAATTATTAACACTCCATAAATGAAATTTTAACAAATAGGGCTATATTATGAATTATAATGTTTTATTTATGGCATAAATTTAGCTAAATGTATTGAAGCTTCTTTTAAGAATTAGAAAGCCAAATAATATAAAAGTGTAGAAAAACAAAAGCAACTTATTAGAAATTATGTAACTTTTTATTTGTCAATATTTCCTTCAATGGCATATATATATATTCAGAAGTTGGTGCAAACTTTAAAAGGGTAAGTGTTATTATTAAGACAAACCATTTTTCACCTAACCCTATACAGCCATTATTAAGGCTGGCTAAGAAACTATGTTTCTCGTTGACTGTGTTCCACAGTTTTCCTCTAGCATCTCATAAATACGTTCAACCAGGGCTGCGTGTTGTGTAAATCACACAGTATGAGCTTGTCTGGTTTACTGCTACTAACTGCATCAACCTCTAAAATAATCTAACATTATTAGAACCTCTTCCTTTATTGCCACCCCTATTATTATTTTAGCAATTCTATCACTAACATGTGTAACATGTACTGTGTTCAAAATGAAAGCTCGATTTACTTAATGGGCGTTCCAAAACCAATCATGTTCGATTTAATTTTACTAAACTAAATTTTGTATGTAATGATTAAAGCAGAGGAAGTTTGCAACAGGTTGGAAGTAATGTAATTTATAACAAAAACAACAAATCCATTAAATGTAGTTCAAAACAAAAAAAAACAAAGAAACAAAAATAGAAGATCTTTGATTGAATAATGCTTAAATTTCCTCGTCATTATATACGTTTTATGCTTTAATTTTTAGATTGTAAATTTTATACAAAATATTCGACTTGAAAGGGGGAAGCAGCTGCACCCCTTGCCCCCCTTGCCCCCTCGCGGCGCCCTTGTATATATATATATATATATATGTAATAATTCCCCTCCTCAGAAGAAAGCTGGTTGCACCTGTGATATTATGAAAAACACAAAGATTGTTCAAATGAGGGAAATTCTTAGAAGTTATCATTTGAAGCGGCAGAAAAAACAAAAAGCTGACTTGATTCAACAATCAAGAAATTTGAATAATTCAACCAGGGATTCAAGAAATCCAAGTTAGACATTTCTGGACTTTTTTTCAAGTGTTATCCGTGCTTTTATGAAATAGTGGCTACTTCTATTTGACAATAAATACATTGGTTAATTCTTTGAATTATTTGAATCATATCGCAAAAACTATTATTAAGACTAAATAAATGAAATTATATCAGATAGGGCTATATTCAAAATTATAATATTTATTTATGTCATATATATTTAGCTAAATGTATTAATGCTTCTTTTAAGCATTGATAATTCGCATTAAATTCAAATTGTAGAAAAAAAGCAACTTGGTAGAATTTTTATAACTTTTATTTGTGATTATTTCCTTCAATATCTAATTTAGATTCAGAAATTGGTGTGAAAAGTTAAATAGGTAGGTGTTTTTTTAAGACATAAATTTTATCAATAATTCACTGTCAAATAATAAAGTAATTCTAGCAATGAATTTTAAGAAACATTTATCTAGATTAGGCCAGGTAATCATACCATAGTTTCCGCACCTTTCTAGAAATCTGTTACTTAAATTCAAACAAAATACTTCAACATTCGTGGCAGTTGAATTCAGTCAATTTGAGATTCAAAATTATTTCACATCTATTACAGCAGATATCATTCAGATAATAAAGTAATTCTAGCAATGAATTTTAAGAAACATTTATCTAGATTAGGCCAGGTAATCATACCATAGTTTCCACACCTTTCTAGAAATCTGTTACTTAAATTCAAATAAAACTAATATTTAACTGTTATTAAATTCACAAAAACTCTAGATAAATATTTCAAAATTCGTTTCAGTTGAATTCAGTAAATTCGAGATTGAAAATTATTCCAGATCTAATGCAGCAGATATCACTCAGATATACAATCAATCTAGTAAGACAGAATGTGCAGGAATTTCATCTTGAACATTGAAAAAAGAGTCTGTTTTCAACAGTCAATTCTGAAATTTTGAGATATAGTTAAATTCATATTGAATTTTGAAATAAGATTAAACTTTAATTCAACAATCTATCATAAAATGTTGAGGTGAACATATTTTTCTTGGATTTTGAAATGCAATAAATTTGCCATCATCAAGAAACACACGTTGAAAGTTAAAAAAGGGAATCTCTCTTGCAAAGCTTGAATTGTGGGATGGATTGTGATAGCAAATAACAGCTGAACTTAAGGATTTCCTTGTTGATCGAATATCCTCAAGAGTAGGTAGAGACATTAATTTGATTGACATCATGGAAATATTCCCGAACCATAACACGTTAGACCTTCTTTTTTGTGTGAGCGGATCATACCACAAGTAGTGAGGGATACAACTTGCATGTAAATGCTACATATAGGACTGAAACTTTGATTGCTTGACGAGAAAGGTGGATTGGATTTGATTTTAGTTGATTGTGTCGTGATTATTTTCGGGGATAAATGTAGGTCGCTTAGTTGTTGGGACAAACCAGTAGATTTTGCTGTTTTTTCAGATGTTGGAATTAATTCCTTTCTTTTCGGTTTTCTTTGTTTCATTGTATTGATCATCATAAACTTAATATTGATGATAGACGTTCAAAATTTCAACTTTCACTGCTATATATATATATATATATATATATATTGATGTATATATATATATATATATATAAATAGTTATTAATGTTAAATTAATACAACTAGATTTAAGTTAAATTTTGAATTTTAACACAGCGAGATTTGTAAATACTAGTTAATAGTTTATTTCTAGTTGTAGTCGCGCTCCTCATGTAATCTTTGCTAATTGGACCTTGATTTTTTTTTACTAAAACACCTGTTGAAAATCTTTCACTGAATGTAGAGTATAGAAATAGCTGTCAGGAACCCAACTTTATCCGACCTGACTTCGGACATTGGGTCGGGTCGGGTACAACAATTTGAATTTGGTTTGGGTCGGGTCAGATGAGCTACTCTCAGGTATTTTTCGAGGATGATAATCTGGATAAAATGCAATATTTTGTATTTATTTACAATTCATGTACATTTTTAAGTTGATTATTATGTTTTTCATCGAATGAGATTAGATCGGGTTATAGTGAATCAATATTCGGGTTGGGCCGTGTCGAGTTAGAAATCAGTCGAGTCGAGATTCAAAATTATTTCACGTCTATTAAAGCAGATATCAATCACTCATACAGAAATATGCGTCCAGATATTGCATAACCAGTGCTTATCAATAATTCCAGTAATTTAGGTTATTATTTTCCAAAACATGCATAATGTTTTACCCAAAATCGAATTATATTAATACAAGTGTCACTTAAATTATTTGATATTAGAAATAAATGTATTTCAATGTGGAAAATATATAATTGTTGAATGTTATTTTTATAATTAGTTTTCCCAGAAACAATATATTTTGCATTCCTGTAAATTCCTATCTATAATTTTAATATAAAAATGTTTAGCACAATTGCTTTTAATAATTTCTCAATTGTTTAGTTTGACTACATAAGTGAGAATAATAATTTCTGAACAAACAAAGTTCATCTCAAACACTTGCAAACATCATCACTGTCTACGCAATTTTTATTAAGTAAAATATTGGATATTCAATAATTGTTCAAGAACTGAAAAATTCTTGAACATTTATATTTAGGTTTTAATTTTCCATTAATTAATTTAAAAATTATCAGAGAAAAGCGGTCAATTTTTTTAATTCCAAAGATTGGTAACTAAATGAATAGAATGCAGATGTATTAACAGTAGCGCCGGAAGTGGAATGGCAATTGCTACCCCAATATTCTTATTTGGGTGGCTGTGCCATCTCAATGTTTCAATTTAATATACTGAGTAAAACACAGACGAAATAATAAAACACAAATTTTATCAACATAAATTTAACACCCAAAATATTTTTTTGCACTGTACTGATTCTGATAAGAAATAATATTCCTATATGTACATATTTGCCAATGAATAAGGTTTTGCTTCTGGTTCTTTGCTTATGTAAAATAATTTGAAAAATAAATATAACAAAAATATACATATTTGGAAACAAAATAGTTAAATCCTCCAAAGTGTTGTAATTTTTAAGCAACGAATGATAGAAAAAATGATATAAAAATGAAAATAAAATGATTAAATTAAAAATAGGTTTTGCACATAAAAATTGAAAATATTTGTATGAAAATTTGAGTGAATACGAATTAGTAAATTTAATATCAGAATTTAGTAATGTAAAGGACACAAAAAGCTAAAAATTATTTCGACTACTATTTTGAAAAGGCAACAATCAGTATTTTGGTAAATCAATTTTGTTCTCAATCAGTTTTTGGGAAGACTTACCACAATTCATTAACACATAATATCACTCAAACTTAAAAACATTGTTACAGAAATATACTACTTCGAACATTTCTGTTGGATGAGCATTTCTGTTCAAAAAATTCCTTGCGAACGTAACTTTAAATTACAGAAAAGAAAAGCAAAGAGTTTTTGGTCAGTTGAAACCCCTTGAGATGAATCGAAGAAGTCTACCAACAAAATTAGTGTAGATCAAAAACATTTCTGATTAGATTGAGCATTTTCAAAAATGAAAAAGTTTCTGTATCTTTAGATATTGATTAGTTATATTCCAATGAAACTATTCAAATTTTTTCTATTATGGTGACAAAATGACCCTTTTCAATAACGAGTCTCATTAAATTTTCCATTCATGTTCTTGTTATTAATTTCCATGCCTTTCTTGTAACATGCTGGCCTAATTAATTATAATTATAACTCAACTCGAGCCTAAAAAATCACTTCAAAGCATGTTGTTTCATTTCTAATTCTTTTTAAAATACAATTTTGAATGTTATAAAGTGAATTAAAGTTGCATTCCAATCACGAGACCCCGCGCCATACTATGATGTTGGTGATCGCCTATGAGGAAGGTATTGTAAAATCATTTATTCAAATTTATTAGCATTTTTAAAATATCTACCTAAATATACCCTTACAAACTAAGTTCTAAAAAACTGTACTCAGCAGACCCAAACTCAACCATGTATGAGCAACCCACGTACATCGTTGTGGATTACCATGTTTCTACTTCTTTTTTGGACTAATGTATTTTTTAATTTAAGAAGAAATTATAACTACACAGAGAAAATTGGTTCTATGCTTTGCAAACATAACAACTGAAAAGTGTACATTTAATCTAAATATGTCACTTAACAATCTTTTCCTTTGGAACCGAAGACCTCTTTGTGAAGCTTTATTACCTGCTACTGTTTCTAGTATCCATCTATGTGATACTATATTATAGGCTTTCGTGGCGTATACCTATCCCATTGTAAAGTTTATTTCCCTCCAATGGAATTCTCCACCATCTCTGACATCAATCTGCTCTTCTCTAAGTAACTTGTCAGCCTTCTTGACACCACCAAATGTAATGGCTTAATTTTTGCAGACATTTTGTAAGCTTGAATTTGTTTTCTAAGATCATTTGGATCCTTCTGTATTAGGAATATCCTTCCTATTAACATCAGTTCTAGACACTTACTCTTCAATGTTGTAGTTGTTACACAACTTTAATAATTCCCTCGTTTCCACTACAATATATTTCATCTGACAGATCTTTTCACACAAAAATTATTCTGCCTTGTGACAACTCTTTGAGCACTAATCTAATAAAATAGTGCACTATATTTGAAATCGCTTGCATCAACGATTTCCAAAACTATTTGTAAAAAATTTTTATCTTCAAATATTAAGAAAATACTTCTACTAGAGATTTAAGTCTAACAAACTGTCATATTATTTTTGGGGAATATATCCTTTTTGCGTTTAATCTTGAAATATATTTTTTGTATTATTAAGATTCAGGTTTTTAAAAATTGTATCTGTTTCTAATCATTTTTTAATGACATTTACGATTCTCGCTCTAAATGTAATATGCACATATGAAGAAATTTTGGTCAACATTTTGTAGCCCTCTTGCGGTAAAATTATTTTACGTCACAAAGATAGATTTTTTCAAGTTTTCTTTCTTAAATTTAAAATTTGAAATTTTAATTTCATAATTATCTCACAATTATCTCTCGTACATAGGGAATGAGATATGTGTTGGAATGCTCCGTCAGGAGATTCGCTAGGGCAAAATTATTTTGGAAAATTTTAAGAGGTTGCATTGTAAAATGTCTTTTTAGAATCTATTTTCACAACATATTCAAAATTACAATTACTCGCTTTATCAGAAAATTCTGGGTATTCACCTCCACTGCCTAATATGAACCTTTTAAACTGTGACCATATTTCAGATTTTAATTGAAATTGTAGGAGTAATTTACAATATTTTCATTATATCCCATAATTCTTATGATATAAACTCAAATTTGTTTGACTTTCCAGAAAAAAGTTTTTGATGAACATATTAACATTATGACTCGATTAACCATTTTATTAATTAAGGATTGAATTTAATTTTAGATTTAATTTGGCGTATTCATAAACATTTCATTATAGCACTCTTTAGTTAGCTTCAATCTATGAGATGTATTATGCAAACGATAAGTTATTTCTATCTAGATTTAATGTATAGTGTGCTCAAAATATTTTATCAGTGTGCAATTGAAATGAGACCAATTGTATTATTCATGGATGTGAAATTTTAGTAATTGAATGTAATTAACTATGACAAGTCGACACTTCAAGCACTTTATTAGTGTGCGTGATTGCATACATATATAGCCAAGGGGATGCTAAGGGATGCTTGACATATCCTAAATCTAAGTACTGTTTAGAAAGTTTTGAATTTTATAAAGGCATACATTAATATGCACAAGCATACTGTACCAGAATAGAACAAAACTCACATTAAGCTGGGAAATTGATTATTAAAAGTATTAACAAACACTCCCAATAACTAAGTCTTAAGCGCTTCTACCCGATCCACGTGTTTCTACCATTTCCTTGTACTAATACATATTAAATTTACGAACACAGCCCTTAATGCATAGATAAAATTGTTTCTATTCTCTGTAAGTTTATCCAAGGCAACTGGGAAGACGCCGCATTTATCTAAATCTTCAACTTAACAATCTCTTCTTTTGGAACACAAAAACCCATTCATGAATCTCCATAGATTGCCGCTGTTCTTAGCTATCATCCATGTGATATTATAGTTTTATGTTTCCAAAATATGTCCGCTGTCTCTTCTATGATCAACAATTATTCTAAGATGAGCAATGGTAATTACTAACTGAGAAGCACTTTATCTTTCGCAAATCTTTATATGATATTTTATACATAGGAACTTGTGGGCTAGACTTGTCACCTGACTTAGGAATGTGCAGATGCATAAATGATGTACTGCTACGCATCGCCAGTAGTTATCGACGGTTCAATCAAATGCCCTTAAGCTCAAAGTAATACTAACATGCAACGGCATTTGGCAGAAGAATAAATAGGTGTAAAGGTATTTTCTAACCCCCAATTAGTCATCATTTGGTTAAGCAAATATTCGTTGCAAATTGAATGCTAGCTCCTATTTTCAAAACTATGAGTGAAAAGTAATTGTTTTCAATGTAAATGTCCATCTAAAACCAAAGTATTAACAATCTACTCACCAGTGGTCAGTTCAAACTCATGACAAACTAAAATTGCATAATTCATATATTTTAAGCACTTTCAAATTTAATAAAAATCACTACAACTGATAATATAAAAAATTGTAGTTCCACAAAGGTTGTTCAACAGACAGATATTTTCAAATTTTATCATTCCCAAAGATGGAAAAAGCAGAATTCGCTGATTAGTGGACTAATGCTTCTTTTAAACATTAATAAAGAAAAATAGAATAAACATAATGTACAAAAAAATAATATTAAAAACTTTACTCAAACGTAACTTTTAAAATTCTGTAGTTTATAAGTAATAATGAAATTTTGAATTTACAAAACAAAATCTGATATTAAAATTAATGTAAGAGGTATCTAGATTAGGCCAGGTAAGCATATCTTAGTTTCTACACCTTTCTAGAAATCTGATCTTTGAAATTCAAATAAAATTGCAATCTACAATTTTTATGACCAATCTATATAATTCATGACTGATTTCCAATAAAATATATCAAAATTTTACATGAAAATAATGAACTTTTATTATTCTGAAGATTAAAAGATATATTTTGAAATGCAATCATTAAATTTGAATGTGCAGAAATTTCTTATTTAATTTAAAAAAATCTGTTTGCCTTTAACAAATTATTCTGAAATTTTGAGATATAGTTAAATTCATCTTGAATTTTGAAATATGATTATACTTTTAATCTACAATTATTATGACAAATCTATTTAATTCAGGACTGATTTCTATTAACATATGTCAAAATTTTACATGAAAATAATTAACTTTTAATATTCTGAAGTTCAAAAGAAATATTTGAAATGAATTTATTAAACAAAATCTGTTATTAAAATCCAAGTAACAGGTGCCTAGATTAAGCTAGGTAAGCATACCTTAGTTTTACCTCCTTTCTAGAAATCAGAATCTTGTAATTCAAATAAAATTGTAACCGCTAACTCCATATATCAGTACTGATTTTTAATTCAAAATATTTGGCACCTAGATTACAATGGCAGGCATACCTAAGTTTCCACACACCTTTTAGAAATCTTTTCCTGAATTTCAAATAAACTTTTATTTAAATATTATTAAATTTCACCAAATACTAGAAGAACAGTTCCAATTTTATTGCATTTCAATTGTGTAAATTTAAGAACCAAAATTATTCAAGATCTAATACCTCAGAAAACACTCAGATTATAAAGTCAAGCCAGTAAGTTTGAATGTGCAGAAATTTCGTACTTAATTTTCAAAAATCTGTTTGCCTTTAACAAATTATTCTGAAATTTTGAGATATAGTTAAATTCATATTGAATTTTGAAATAAGATTAAACTTTAATTCAACAATCTATCATAAAATGTTGAGGTGAACATATTTTTCTTGGATTTTGAAATGCAATAAATTTGCCATCATCAAGAAACACACGTTGAAAGTTAAAAAAGGGAATCTCTCTTGCAAAGCTTGAATTGTGGGATGGATTGTGATAGCAAATAACAGCTGAAATTAAGGATTTCCTTGTTGATCGAATATCCTCAAGAGTAGGTAGAGACATTAATTTGATTGACATCATGGAAATATTCCCGAACCATAACACGTTAGACCTTCTTTTTTGTGTGAGCGGATCATACCACAAGTAGTGAGGGATACAACTTGCATGTAAATGCTACATATAGGACTGAAACTTTGATTGCTTGACGAGAAAGGTGGATTGGATTTGATTTTAGTTGATTGTGTCGTGATTATTTTCGGGGATAAATGTAGGTCGCTTAGTTGTTGGGACAAACCAGTAGATTTTGCTGTTTTTTCAGATGTTGGAATTAATTCCTTTCTTTTCGGTTTTCTTTGTTTCATTGTATTGATCATCATAAACTTAATATTGATGGTAGAAGTTTAATTTGAAAAAATCTGTTTGCCTTATATATATATATATATATATATTGAGATATATATATATATATATATATATATAGTCAAAAAGACACAAATACAAAAGAAAGGGATATACTGTACCCCATCAATACAGAGTTTGTTGCGTTAACATCCGGCAGGGTTTAATAGAAAGGATAAAGAAGTGTAGAAAGAAAACATTGCTCCCAAAAGAGGAAGGTAGGACATCTGAGTTTTTTGGTAGGATGCAGAAAATTTATTAATTCTACCAGTCATAAATTTTTTTTCTTTATTTTCCTATAAGTATTAAATAAATTTTCATTAACATCAGTTTAACTATAGAAATCTGTTCTTTGAAATTCAAATAAAATTTTAATCTACAATTTTTATTCTCAATCCATATAATTTAGTATAGATTTCATATAAAATATAAGAAATTTTGCATGAAAATAATAAATTTTGGAATTCTGATATTTATAAAAAAATTATTTAAAATGACAATATAGATTTTTTATAATAAATCTGTTATCAAAATCAAAGTAAAAGGTGTATAGAATATGTCATGCAATCATACCTTATTTGTACCACAATTCTAGAAATCTGTTCTTTGAAGTTCAATCATATAATTAAAATCTACATTTCAATTTGCAATAAATATATAGCTCTGGGGCAAGTTATCAATAAAATATATCAAAATTTTCAAACGTTTGAAGTTCATAAAATTATTTAGATTTGAATTTATCAAGAAAATGAAACTTAAACCTAGAAAACCTATAGTATATTTTCAATATATTTCCCAAATTTTCAACATTTAAATGAAGACATTATCAAAAAATAATTATAATTAATTGCGTATCCTAATTTTTGCTCACTGAAATATGAAGTTTGAGTGCCTTTGTAATCAACTTCAATTCCAATTTCCAAATAGGAATTCTTCAATCAATATTATATTTCTCGATAAGTTTTTTCTGTTGGCTCATAAAAAATTTATATTTTCATATTGTAAAATAAATAACATTTCTTACAAATCGGAAATCATTTCCCTCCATTTCCTGTAAATAGTACTAGCTATTATTTCCAAAACAGGTTAAAATAATATAAATTAAAAAGCTTTGAAAAACTTTGAAAATGAACTTTGTGATTTGACTGCATATGCAGAAATGTATGTAAGTGGTAAATGCGATTTTGTTTGCAAAAATTAATTAGTTATAGCATAAAGCGACGGTTTTGTTGTTTACAATTTTGACGTGTTAAATCACAGATATCACAGTAATGGACTTAGTAGTTGATGCCATGTGAAAATGAAATTTAGAATATAATTTCTGTTTGATTGCCAATATGAAATCACCTTCTATATTTACGTTGTAGTCTCATTTAGATTGTCTCAAATACTTTTTACATTTAAGTAATAATTAAGAAACATATAGTGATTGAAATTTTGCTTTACATCTAAATAAAATGCTTAGAGCTTGTACTAGAATTTAGTAAAAAGTAGCCAAAATTTTATATTTATTTCTACACTCTGATTAACTATCATGCCTTTTGAAAATTTAAATTTTTTTAAAACCTCATCATGACAACGTTTTCACGCATAAATCCTTGAAATTTTGCAGTGAAGTGTTTCATTATACTAGCTACTATATATATAAAAAGTGCAATTCTCGGTAAGTGGATTAGAAATTTCGGCCGGTATTTCATAGCAAAAAGCGGGATATATATATATATATATATATATATATATATATAGTATATATTATATATATATATATATATATATGAGCTGATTTTAAATCACAAGCTCTACATGTGTCTTGTTTGCCATAAGTACATTACAAAATCGGAGTAATAGGGATCCTTCTAGTTCTTACCTAATGGAATTGGTTTGTATGCTAAAAAAACTGGTTGAAAATCTTTCACTTAATGGCTACTGTAAAGTTGTATTGATTTCTTTGCAATAATGCTTATTGAAAGTGTTGTTTTTGAGAAATGTGCCGATTTTACTATTGAATGACTTATCGAATATTTGTCAGCTTGCAAACAAATTAACAGCTTTGTTAATGAAACGGAGTGTGTAATTCAAGCTAGTAATTGCTATGCTTGTAAACGTTTATTGATAGAAAACTTTTATTCTTATGGTGGATTTTATATATAAAGAACGAGAAAAACTTGATGCGAAACAAAGCTTTAAGTGCCCGTTGAAATAATTTAGTTGTATCTCCATCAGATTCTTTATTCTATTGAAAATAATAATCCGCACCACTATCATTCTATCATCTTCAATTCTTCTAAGAGCAGAAATTAACAGCTTTGTTAATGAAACGGAGTGTGTAATTCAAGCTAGTAATTAAAAACATTTTACACGAGACTTGTCCGCCGACTCAGAAACGTGCAGAATTTATATATATATAATTAGGGTTTCACATGCGAAGTCAAATTAAATGGACTAATCATAATTTTATAATTTCTTTTGCAATTCCTTCTCAAATATAATTATAGCTGCATCCCTATCATGGGATCCCACTCCATTTTAAAGTATTGATAATAGCCATTGAAAAATAAAATGTTAAATAAATAAAAGTATGAATCCCTCCCAAAATCTTAAGCAATTATACCCAACCCATTTGAATATACCGAACCCGCGACTACCATTGTTTGTTGCAGTGTTTCTACCTTTTTGTTCGGCAAATTCATATTTAATTCGATAACACAATTTTTACTGCAAATAGAAAATTGTTAGTGTATCTAAGGCAACTGGCGAGACGCCGCGGTTATCTAAATCTGTCAATTAATCTCTTCTCTTAAGACACAAGAACCGTTTGTGAATCTCTATAGATTGCCACTGTTCTTGGTAACCAATGATATGTTAGTGTATCTAAGGCAACTGGCGAGACGCCGCGGTTATCTAAGTTTGTTGCAGTGTTTCTACCTTTTTGTTCGGCAAATTCATATTTAATTCGATAACACAATTTTTACTGCAAATAGAAAATTGTTAGTGTATCTAAGGCAACTGGCGAGACGCCGCGGTTATCTAAATCTGTCAATTAATCTCTTCTCTTAAGACACAAGAACCGTTTGTGAATCTCTATAGATTGCCACTGTTCTTGGTAACCAATGATAT
>CABFPE010000291.1:0-11189 GCA_900660155.1 Hofstenia miamia
GCTGTGTAACAGCGTAATACTTGATCCAATGTGTCCTCGCCAGACTTTTGACTATTATAATCTAAAAGTATCTGCGGTTGTTGGGTGCTTGAATTTGACATGCTGCGTCATGATGAGCTGATGAAACCAAAATTAAAGCTTTAGCTGGCTTTGGCACATATGATACCATTGTCAGATCATGCTGAAAGCCAAAAAGGCTAAAATTCGTAGGTCGTCTTCTCGATGGTTGTATTGGAGGGGCCATTTCGCCCTTGTTTTTCCTAATAGTACCACAGTATGTCAAATTACGCCTATATATAAGCGATGAAATGTACATTTCATTTCGGCCAATACAAATAGAGAGCAATTATCATTCATTACAACATACACATTACATACATCATCAAACACTCGCATATGTGCTTATATATGTTTATATAGGCTGATGAAAAACTAAATACGGCGTTTTTCAGATTGAGGTCTCATAGACCCCATCCCGTACTGTTTGTCACAAAAACTTGTTTCATTAATGGCCGCCGCCATAATAGGTTATTTGTAATAAAATTTCCAGGACTAAATTGTAATGTAAATGTCACTCAGTGGTTTCCTACAAACTTGATTAGTTTCTGTGCAGCACGGCTTTACATTCATTTTGGGGTCTGATAGACCCCATCCGTCGTTAGAGGGTTAAATAATTATCGTCCATTTTAAAGAACAAACTGTTTTTCCACATTTACAAATTTTTTAAAAAGATTTAATTTCTCTCCATTCCTAATGTTCATGTGCTTATATAATTTTGAACACATGGAAGTAACAAAGAACTTTAATTGTTTTTTGATATGCGCAAAGATATCCCAAACCCATTGAGGCGTGCTGGGAGTAAAGTCAGCGGTCGATGGGACCGAGCCTGGTCGCGGATTAAGAGCGAAAAAGAAAGAAGAGATTCCTCTATCGCGTGGTGCTTTCAGATTGAGCATAACATTAATAGATTTTGCGCTATAAGCGTTTAAAAATGTTTAATACAATCATGAAAAAATTTCAAAAATCCCCCCTCAGTTAAATATCCACACTATACGCAGATATTCAGATTTACAGGATGCACTGTTGATGTCATTTATCACAATATACTGAACGATTTGATTTCTCAACATAATACGCATAAATAATCACTGCTGAAGTTTCCACTCATACTTTTAATTAAAATTAAATTTACATTTCCACTTGTTAGAAACTTATTGAATACGGATATAGATGTGAACTGCATTTAAGCGTACAAATTAAATCACTAAAAAAGGAGTGCAAAATGTTTCTGGATTAAAATCTCAATATTTGTGGATTGTATTTAACATTCCCTAATCGATTTTGTACTAGTATTTAGTGTTTGAGATGAATAAATAGTCGTATTATTTACATTCCAGATTTTCACAGCAGTGCTACATTTTAAAACAAATGTAATTCTCAGTATATAATAATATATTACATAGTAAAGTTTGGCATTGCAATAAAAATATCTGTCGAAAACCGATCTGTCAGCAGTATAAATATTGGGAGCCAAATGCTGGTCTCGGACTTGAAATTTAGTAAAAATTCCAACTTTGTCTAAGATGAATGTAATTGTGCGCTGCCGTGTTTAATTAATTAAAACTGATTGATGAATTTTGTCGGGAAAAAGTAAAACAATGAAAAAACTGCACAATGAGTATTTGTACTTATTCGTTAATATTTGGTTTTTGTATATGACTCATTGTCACAAGTACTTAAATTCTAGTTAGTACTCAAAGAATCATAGTAGATGATTGTACAGGGTCTGGCATAAATTCCGGACACATTTCAAGGTTGAATAAAAGCCTTATAAAATGAAGTAACGAAAAAGTGTTTATATTTTCGAAAACTACTTAAAAAAGTTTTGTTTTATTACTTTTTAAAAATAACATCAGTTAAAGGAGACCCATTATTGTCTATACATTGTTGAAGTCGTTCTCGAAAGTTTTCTACAACTCTGCGTGTCATTTTTTGTGGAATGGCAGCGACTTTTTCACAGATTCCACTTTTAAGTTGTTCGATAGATTGAGGGCGGTTAATGTAAACTTTTGGTTTGAGGTATCCCCAGAGAAAATAGTCACAGGGATTCAAGTCTGGCGAGCGGGCGGGCGGGCCAGCCGATGCCGCCACGCAATGAGATCACATGACCAGGGAACATCTCCCTCAAAAACTCCATCGAACATCGAGAAATGTGGGCAGTTGCCCCATCCTGCTGAAACCAAACTCTGTTCATATCGTGGAAATTAGTCAATTTTGGTCTGAAACGTCTCCAGCCTCTCACTATATCGATCAGAGTTCACAGTGACTAACGCTGTTTTCTTCGAAGAAATAAAGACCCCAAATTCCGAATTCTGCAATCGCACTCCATACCGTCACCCGAGGAGAATGCAATGGGCGTTGATGGAATTCTTGATGGTTGTTCTCGGCCCAATATATGAAGTTTTGTTTATTTACTGTACCACACAGGTGAAAAGGTGCTTCATCAGTGAACAGCACAACAGCTTCGGGGGTGACATGTTGTTGAATTTCCAAACATAACGTTGTGCGAGTATGAGTGTCTTTCGCTGAGTTCTTGCGCGCACATTATTTTGTAAGGATGCATGTGCAGATCTTTGTGAAGAATTCTTCGCAAGCTTCTTTCAGACATCCTAATTTAATTGTAGGACTGAAGCTCTATCCGCTGCCACATTCTCTGAAATCCTAGCGCTGACAGGTCTTCCGGTTTGTTTTCGTTTCAATGCTGATCCAGTGGCTCTGAAGTTCTCAGTCCATCGTAAAATAGAATTTCTACTTGGTAATACAACACTCACGTTAAGATTGGAGTGCACTCTGAACTCGCATCTTGTGGAAATTACAGATTCTTTCTTGATAAAGGTTTTCACAATGAAGCAGTCCAATCCATTTCGGCGCGAGGTAAAATGAAACAAAATACTGCATCGGAAATATATATATAAAACAACTTTTTTATGTAGTTTTAGAAAATATATCCACTTTATTGGTTACTTCACTTAATATGGCTTTTATTAAATTTTAAAATGTGTCCGAAATTTATACCGGACCCTGTATTAGGCTTAAGTATTTCAAGTATAAGCGAAATTTACGTTTTTAACCAATCAATAAATAACCTAAACTTGCATTATAGTGAGAGGAATTTTATTAGGCTTCAATTTTGAGTTCAGATAATACATAGTATTTTGGCCAAATCCTTGTGCAGGTTAAATAAATAGATTTTGACGGTTTCTCTTTTTGAACTGAAGGATTCTGTGTACCGCATTCTCGAATTACTTGCGGCAATTTACCGCCCCGCAGCCGCTTTTAAATTTCATTGAAGGCCGGTAAAATTACCGGCCACAATGATAAAAAAATTTCGTTTTGTCTTATAAAGAGCGAATATTTTGCTTAGTTTGTCAGGAATTCCTCTTAAAATCTAAAATTCGAAAAATATTTTTAGTATCTGCAATCTAAACGGGGTGATACCCGATCAGATTTGTATGACCAATATTTGGCAAGCAAAATGTTTAACGAATGTTTGACCGTGTATCACATCCGTCAAACACGCCATCAGACAAGCCATCAAACCTCCAATCAGACAAATTGAAATAAAAATAATTTAGATATTTTCCGTCACACATTCGTCAAACAAGCTAATTTTTACAATAACACTTTTTAAAGTTGAAGACATTTAATTAAAATGGGTAAGAACAGCATTCAATTGTTTCCTTATCTATTCTGTATCAATATTGTTGTTTATTTACTTTACTTAAGTGCTAAATCAACCACACAGGAAAGGCAGAATTCATTTACGCGCAAAGCAGTGATTAATTACCTTACTTTAAAATGCTTTTCCTTGTCATTGGTGATGTGAAGCATGGTTTATTTAATTAGCGCTAGTGCAAAATGCTATTTTGGATGCTTTGCATGGATTCCATGTGTTTAAGCACAAAACATATTAAAATTCGTGAATCATTATAAATTTATTGACAGATAATAATACATACATGTTTAATAATTGTTTAATAACAATTGTATCAAAAACGAACACCACACAGGTCAAAACACAGCAATTAATGTAAATTAGTTAACCATAAATGAGAAATTCCAGTAGATGTTTGCCATTTGTCTGATGGCTTGTTTGACGAATGTTTGATAATGTATCGCTGCAACATGTTTGCCGACCAATTAAAATTAATTGCTTGCTTGATCGGAGGTTTGACTATGTATCACCCCCGTCAGCTATTGCAACTAGAATGATAGTTAAATATACTTTCTAGAGAATCTCATTAATTTGCTATAAATTGAGTTTTTCTGCCTTTCTAAGAGGGTTATTTGAGTTCAGTTTTTAATAGAACTTGCTGAGAATAATAGAAGTTATTTATAATAATGAAAGTGTAATCAATAGGATTTGAGAATAAAATTTGAGAGACCCCATGCAAAGAAAGTAACTTGAACCCTTGTATTTTTTAATTATTTTTTAATTAATATTGGAAGAGTGCTCAAAATAAATTTGAAAGACTTTCAGTTGCAAAATCATTCAAACACAAATGTCAGTTGACACACCCTACTAAAGTAGTAATTATGTTTGGCTTTAGCGAAAAAATGTTTAAATATATTTATTTGTGTACACATTAATTATTCAATACTAACTGAGTTCAAATGGCACAGAAATATGAAAGATAATGATTGATAATGCTACTCGCTTCGGTTTATATATTTTTACTATCATACCAAAATAAACTAACTAAACAAACTGAAACGTTCACAATTTAAATTCATTGAAAAATGTAAGCTATACAAAAGTGAAACTTATACAAGAATTGATACATAGAAAATATCAAAATTGTGTTTTGTTAGAAATATAGTTACAACATTTTGAAATTTGGGTATTGCAATATCAGCTCTTTGCATCGCCATGTGTAATTTAAAGCAGCTTATATGTTACAGTCCACGTGAAAAGGTGGCCGAAGGGGTGTTTTATGAAAACTGAGTTTTATGTATTTTCTAGTTGCTCAGTTATTGAAAAGTGTGCGTGTTATTTTTTGTTGTCATAGTGACGCTAATTACTGACATATTAACAGATATGTTATTTCCTGTATATATCCTGTTATCAAGGAAGTGCGACATATAGTAAATTCTCAAGCATTGGACAAGCATAGAGCAATATATCAAAACTAAATGTACATGAACAATGTATTACAATGGCATTGAAAGTCCTAACTACTACCTAACTTTCTTTGCATGTTCGTTTTGTCTGTCCAGTGTTTCCACACTTGCTACAGGCTTTTTGTTTGCGTTTTTTCGCCGGGGGTTCGTCTATAGAATTATCCATTTGATTTGTTGGTTTTGCCATGGTTGGCCTTGGACAAGTGAATTTGCTCATAGAGGTACCACTAACGTTTTAAGTCTAAACCTGGAATTGATGATGTTGAGGCAGGTAGTTCTTTCAGTTTGTCTTTCGATTCTTGTTTTGCGAATATCGTAAGAACTTTCAACTGTGTCAGAATATTGCTTAAGAAAGACCATTCTAGTGTGGTTATAATCCATACGAAAATGGTGGTAGCTCAAAATGCTAAGAATATTTCTGAAGAATTGCGATAAATGAGCTGACCACTGATAAAATGATACCATTTTGCCTGTTTGGCGATCACGAATGAGTTGAGAAAAATCAGGAGAAAATTTTGTGTGACCAACAATCATACAATTAAGCTGAATATTTTCATGTTTTCCTGACATTAATTTCCACATACGATACTGTATATTGCATTATTTTTTTGTTGAGCTGTCCAATTATCAGCATAAAGGTAGATCGATTTTTCTCTCATACAATACTTTCCAGAATAGTTATGTACGAGGCTTATTACGCAGTTTGCTCCTTTCCATGGATTCTCTGCCTCATCCTTAAGGTAATGCACTTGCTCAGCACTGCCTTCATTACAAATACCACACACATTTCATTGCCGTTTTAAAAAATTCAGCTCCAGTTTGCATTGCATTGAAAGAAAAGTGAACTTGTTGGCCAAAGTCGTATGAGTAATGACCGATTGTTGGCACTTTCTTTCCAAATTCAGATGATTCCCACAATGTTTCCGCCATTTTTGTTAGGCTGTTTTAATAAAGCCTTTCGGTTTTAGCTCGTTCTACATGTTCTTGAGCTTCCCCCAATAGAGCTACCCTTTCCTCGTCAGTCGTGTATCCTCTTTTTTGAAACGTTGTTGCTGACAGATATAGCACAAATCAGTACTAAATTTGCTTATTGATATGTTAGGCAGCGAATCGTGAGAAAGATCATAAAACTTTGTTCGACCGACTGCTTTAGAGTTATCTAAGGAACAAGCTTCCTTATACTTAAAGTATACGAAAGCTTTTGTAATATCTGGAGAGAGAATGCCTGCTTTGTCACGAAAACCAGGTACTCTTCCAGGCAAAAATAAACTATGACCTCGGCCAAAATTTTTGATGAAAGTGGTGACACGAAAACGTCTAGTGCAAAGAGTGCTGGCAATCGCTGTGAGTTTCCATGATTTCTCGTACAGAGACCTACATTTTTGTAATGGAATATTAGATTATTTAATCGTTTGCGCGACATACAATACAAAAACAAGAATGACTTTCTGCACACGCGAATGCCATGTATAAAGTAGTTGCATTTAGTCAAGTCTAGTTCATCCGTATCCTCGACAGAAATCTTAACTTGAGATCTTATATTTGCCAACACAATCAAATCTAGCTCATCCTCACTAAGCTCCAATACTCTTGTCTACATTTCTTAACAAAATCCTTCGATAAAATTAGGAACAAGGTTTTTCTAGTTCGTTGGAATAGAAATCAAATAAGTTAGCGACCACATTTTTGTCAGTGGGTGCAATATAATCGCGCTGGGCTGTCTTTTCAGAGTGGCCCGTTTGAGCCAAATGAGCTTTCCGTTTTTTGGAGACATATTAAATGAGGAAAGATGCGTCTCCCATACCTTTCTAATAATTGTCGGATTGATTGGCTTGTCAAAATTTAACACTTTTTTAAGGCCTGTGACATGTAATGATTCATGCTATTTTGAATTTCATTAGTTGAGCTTGAGAAAATATATTTCGCATCTACTTTGTACTGAGACTTGTACTTGAGTAACAAAGAATCAATTAAATTGAAGTACTTTGGTTCAATACGGATATAAGCTTTGTACTTGTAGCCTGTCTTCCCTTTATTTGTAGAAACGATATTTTCTTTTTTATTTTTAAGGTTTTCAAATTCAGCCACTGTGAAACTCAGAAGAGGAAGTGGTCTTACCACTAGTTCAGATATTAATAAGAAATATGTTAATCCCATTGAATCCGGATAGTTTAATTTTTTTTTACTATTGAGACAGTTCTGAACATTTTTTCTTAGTAATGCAAACTCTTCAAATGATGGCAATTTATTAAATTTTTCTTCCCTTTCCGCATTTGATTCTCCACCTGCTGATTTTCGATATGGGCTATTTGTGTCTTCTATAATGTTTTCCCAAGAATCAATGTTGAATCTTAACCTTTAAAAAAGACGAACATATTTTAGGAACTTTTTAATGCTCCCCATGTAATTCAATAGGGTAACAGACTTAGATTTTAGGTTCTTAACAAACATTGGAAATATTCTTCCATTCTTTAATTTGTAAGATTCCTTGCAATATGCCTCGAAATATTTCATTAAGACAAGCCTTAATTGACGAATCCTCTATTTCAGAATCCTCTAATCGAGATTTTAAATAGTTGAAGTAATTGATCACATTCTTTATTAGTTGAAATGATAGTTTTTATGAAATCAGGAAGTGAATTTATTAAATTAGGAAACTGAATCCTTGCATAATTGCTATCTGAGCACTTATTATTGCATCCACGTGAAATGTTAGTAAAACGCCTAAAGCAAGTGTTACATTGGTAAACTTTTTTAGCTTTTCGAGTACGCTAATTTACTCTACTAGATTTTCTCCTTTCCTTTTTCATCTCGGTGCTTTGGTTCTCAACACTCCTTTCTATATCAAAATTCATCATTAATTCTTCCAGTTCTGCATCTGAATCAACCATCACTATATCACTAAATCATGTATTAATTTGCATTAAATCTAAATTAATTATTCACTATAGTAATATTCATGTATGTCACTTTCACAGTTTTCAATTAATAGAGACAAATATGAGAAAGAATTCATGCAAACCTACGTTAATTATAAGTACAATGGTATATTATACATGCTTCACATTGCTTTTCAAATTTGGTCATTTTGCACGTTTAAGTTATACCAATATGTCAATTTATGAACACATCTATCTATTTAGCAAGCATATTTATACTAAAATTTATAAAATAGCGCTTTACTAATATTTTAATAGTTTAGGTGTATTTTGTCTTTGAAGACTCTTGTGACGATCAATAATAGGAATATCACTACCAAACAAAGTTGTATTGTAAGAGCAACTTGTTATGCATTAGCCACAGCAGCAATTAGCATTTTAACATTAAAAAAATTAAGGCCCTGTAAAACTAGGTCATCGGTTTTGAACAACTGAGGGTTTTCCCTCAATTTTTTATAAACTTTTAATTTTGGTTGCATTCCTCCATTTTTTGGGTCATATTCCAAAACACACATCTCTATATCTTTGATAGATGGGTGTCCAACCCTGATCATAGCATGCTTGGCCAATACAATGGTTTAATCCCACACTGAAAGGGATTCGAACCTGCACCCTTTTTGTTACGGAATAAAAAGACTACCATTACCGTAATGTCAGACAACGAAAAGGCTAAACTGACAAAAATCAAGGGATCCTTAGTTCAGTTGGAAGTATGAAAGGTATTGGGTTCAAATCTGATCACATACAATAATTTAACATCACCGCTGACCTATCAGACGTGGACGTTAAACTTGGTTGTTCCATACCTTTTTGACATATTGGGCTCATCTTCACATTAAACCGCTATAAAAGTGCCATATCATTATCTCCTACTTGTCAAAAACTTGTTACCAAGACTTCTAAGAGAGGTTTTCTTTTCTTACCCCGTTTCCCTTACTTATGGAGTGTTGGAACAGATTGTGTTAAACTGAATTGCTTAATAAAAAAAGGGGAAAAAAAGAAAAACACAAAAAAAAATTTAAAATTAATTAAATTAATTATCATAATAACGTTTGTAGTAGTAGTAATAATAATCAACGACTTTAAGTTCAAACAATGTTAACAAATCAAAGAAAAAATAGAACAGAAACCAATCATCATGCATTGTGTAACTCGTATGAGTTTTTCTTTACGCGGAAATCGTCCAGTAGTAGGAGGCTGCTTAGATTCAATTTGCGAATTCTTTACACATTTTGTTTTCTCTGACAAATCATTTGTATTAGACACTTTGGAAGCCTTTCTTTTTATACAATTAAAGATTTATATGATTCACTGTGGCTTCTTTTAACATAGAACTCCTCAGCAGTGTCTTCGCTGTGACCCGTTTGTTTGTAAAGAGCCTTTTTGATATCAGCCGATAAGTTATTCTGATTAGCAATAAATGAGTCCCACATTTTTGTGATTGAAGTTGGGTCAAAATCATAATTTTTTAAATCAGGATATCGGGAATGTATAGCTTTATTTATAAACATTTTAATGCTAGTTTCAATGTTATCACTGGCATTGGAAAATATATACGTAGGTTGCACTCCATTTCGGTTTTCATATTCCTTCATTAGAGATTCAATTCGAGAAATTTCAACTTCATTAAATGACATTCCAATAACGTGTTTATGACTTCTTTTGTGTTTTTTTTGGGAAAAATGTATCTTCTGGCTTCAAATTTTTTTTAAATTCTCCACAGTAAAATTTAAAATTGGAACAGGTCGAATGTTTAACTTTACCTGAAATTTAAAAAAAGTAAGGCTCTAAAGTCGTAGTAATTTAAATCTTGCCAGTTCTGAAGTAATTTAGATATTTCTTTCATTAAAAATTGAATAGTATCTATATTAGGTACTTTTTCAAACATAGAGGTTTGCTGATGGACTCTTTCTCGCTTTGACATTACGTTAAACATATTTGTTTGCTCATTTATTAAGGAATCCCATAACCCTAAATCAAACTTTATTGATGGCTCATGAATTTTAAGGTATTTTAGAAATGTCTTAAATGTACTAAGATATAATGAAATTGTTGAAGCTTGATGCGATCCTTTCTCATGATAATCTGCTAGGAATGAAGGAAAACATTGTGTGCATTGCAGACATTTCGTATATGTTAGAACAGATCTTAAAAATGGAGCAATTGCATGATATATTGTATTTTCAGTTGACAAATTTCCAGAAACCTTTTTCATTTTTATTTTGTGCTCTTTATATCGTTCAATAATGTTGTCAATATCTTCATCCACAAGCATAAATTTATCATTTATCCAGTTTTCAGTTCTGGAAGAAATTCAGGCATTTTAGGAATTGAGATCTCTATGATTCGATGGTTGCGATTATGCTTACGTTTTGTAGTAAATCTTATCAGACAATCCCGACATTCGAAAGCTCGTTTGTATTGCTTTGTTCGATAAAAGCTTAGTGCATGGTTTCTGAGTTTCTCCGGCATTTTATGATATTTTCTCAAATGTTGACGCATTTGTCTGATGACCTTTTTACACAAAAAGCATTGTTGTATAATTGACTGCGTTTTTCTTTTCCGTTTTATCATTATCGTCTGCTCCATGCTTAAACTTAATGCATCAACATTAAAGTTCAAATTCTCTAAATCTTTTATAACGATGTCCTCATATGAAGAATCAAACTCAGACATCCCTAAAAACAAGAAAGTCATTAGTATTTTAGAGATTTACCTTAACGTCATATTTGACTAATAATAAAGCTTTACTATGAAGAAACATTGCTTTATGTTAAATATCTTAAATTTAATATAGAGTCGCTTAGGACAGAAAAATTCAATATAGAGTGGCTGAGTACATAGGGTTAGGAACAATTATAATTTTTACTAAGTCATTTGATTTCAGTGCTTTGTATTCTAAAAACAATTTCTACGTGAAAAAATTGTTCAATAAGAAATTACTTTCCGTTAAAATGTAAGGAGTCGCTGGGTACTATGGAAAATCGAATCTCGGAGTCGCTGAGTCCAGATTTTTCAAAAAAACCATAGTACCCAGCGACTATATATATATATATATATATATATATA
>CABFPE010000291.1:13735-34439 GCA_900660155.1 Hofstenia miamia
ATATATATATATATGCGCAGTTTTTAACATAGTAATTGGGTTTTTGAATTACAAAGCGCACGCAAGTTGATTTTACTATGTTACAAAGCGCATGCAGTTATTATTCTTTGGGACATAAACATTTTTGAATGATTTACATATGAATAATTAAACAGCATATTTTCATTAATTTTACGAATTTTTTTCATGTATTTCAAAAAATTGGTATTTTGCTGTTTTTAATTTATATGTGCGCTTTGTAAATTTCCAAATATCTCTGCGAATATTGATAGTATCGTCTTCGCACCTAGTGCATTAGATTGAAGATTAAAAATTACATCTAGATAAGTTCTTTAAAGTAGTCTGAGATGTGGCCTACTATATGTCCGTTTATGATTTTTTAGTCATGACATTTCATACACAAAATACTAATTATGATGATATACTAAATCTGTTAAAATCTACCACTACTTCAAAGAAGTTAATATTTTTAACTTTAAATTGAAAAAAAATAAAAATTCAAATTTCAAAAAATATATATTTTTTTACTGTTACAAAGGGCACTATTTACAAACTGCACGTATAAATGAAACTAGAATTATATATATATATATATATATATATATTCGTCGTTTGTACCATACTAATGGTGAAACTTCATTACAAACGACGAATTCTGAAAAAAATGACTGTTACAAACGACGAATCGCCTTTTTGGGGTTTAAAATTGAGGAGAATGCAAAATTTTCGAATTTTTTCAGTTAGTGTATCTCAGTACCCTCTCAAAAATATATCCTACTGGATTAATGGGTCTAAAAATTTAAAATGAAAAAAATTTTTTTTTGCTGGTTTTCACAGATATTCGTCGTTTGTAATTTCTCAGCAAAAATGCTTGGATCAACTTCACACCTAGTTCATTAGCTTCCAAATTAAAAACTACATCTACTAAAGTCCTTTAAAGATGCATAGGATATGGACTACTTTGTTTTTATTTTGAAATTTCCTTTACAACCCACTATACCGTCCTGATCCTATATTTTGGGGAATAATCGTTAATATCTCAGTGAATAATGCTTGGATCGACTTCGAACCTAGTTCATTAGCTTCCAAATTAAAAACTACATCTACTAAAGTCCTCTAAAGATGTATAGGATATGGATTACTTATTTTGTTTTTATTTTGAAATTTCCTTTAACAACCCACTATACCGGCTTGATCCTATATTTTGGGGAATAATCGTTAATATCTCAGTGAATAATGCTTGGATCGACTTCGAACCTAGTTCATTAGCTTCCAAATTAAAAACTACATCTACTAAATTTCTTTAAAGATTTATAGGATATGGTATAAAACCTTTGATTGCTATGTACTTAATATTATATGGTTATTGAAGTTCAAGACTTTCGAGGTTGCTGTAGCCTAGAAATTAATCAACTATGGAAAGCATTGGCTCTAATAAATGGAATAGGCACTAGTGTAATGCATATGATTAAAAAAAAATTTTGGTTACAAACGACGAATATTGTTACAAACGGCGTATATATATATGAAAATGATTATAAATGACGAATACAAAATGTTTTCAGTTTCTTGATTTCGTGTATTATAGCTCTAAGAGGGTCAAGAACATTTGAATTATTTGTATATTTACGATAAATGCTTCATTTTTGAAGAACTAAGCATTTATTTATTCTCAATAAATTATTCCAATCGTTTTGAATGTAAAAGATGTAGTTCTACTCTACCACTGTTTGTGGTTCTGAACTTTGAAATACAAATACCAACACAAATAATTGTATAAAATAGTAATTGAAAATTGAAATATTAGATCCTTGATAGACGAATGAATTATTAATAACAATCATAACAAACAAAGAGTTTTCGAAAACACCAACTTTTAGTATTCTTAACATTTCACATTTAATCTCTAGTGAAAACATTATATCCAACAAGCAGTGTTGGTCGATTTAAATTACTCGATTTAAATCATTGATTTAAATCGGATTTAAATCATGTTTAAATCAAAGCACATTATTAGTTCAATTATTGATTTAAATCAAGTACACTAAAAGAGTTACAAGTAGTGTATTCTAGTTGTTTTGAACTCATTGCCCTGATATTGGAATGAATTGGCAAGCTTCAATGTGCCTATAACCATTTCGTTAGTTGAACACCCCATTTAGTTTTCATTTGTACAATATTTTGTAAAATACTCTCATATTAAATTAGTAGTGTCTCTAATAATTTTGCACGAGTATTCACTTACCTCATGGTCCATTTGCTTGGCAATTCCTCTGTATAGATAAAATTTATATTTTCCTTTCTGAATTACTTGTAGCGCAGCACAGTCAATAGTATGATAGACAGCTGTTTAACTTCAAAAGATTTCACTCTTTGGCAATTCCGCAATAGAATATAGGAGCCTACAATTAAAATTGAAGTTTTACTAGTTCGGATTTTATTTGGATATTTAATTTATAAAATTTCCATTATTTATGAATATTATTTTTGAAGTTATGAATTTTATTTTTAGATATTCGGTGCATTCGTCGTTGCCAAAGTTTCTCTTCGTCGTCAGTTTGATAAAGGAGTCGGTTGGATAGGAAGTGGTGAATCGTTTCTCTTTGCAATTACTCCCGGCACACCGATTAAATATCAGTGGGTAGGATTGGATGAAGACTATGTCACAATGCCAGGCACCAACCTTTTCGTTTCTGCTCAAGAGGATCGCTTCGTCGTAGGCGGAGGGTAATTAATTGAAACATTACCGTACTTACTCGGATATAGGCTGACTTTTATGCCTGATTCAAATATAATTCGCACAACAATATATGCATCCAAATCCCCTAAAATAAATATCGGCCGCTTACCTGTCAAAATTATAAAATAATTTCTTGTTTCATCTTAAAAACGGAAAATTTTGCTTAGTTTGTGAGGAATTGCTATGAAATTCTAAAGTTCGAAAGAATTTTATAGTTTCAGCAATCCACAGTATTACAATTAGAATAATAATTAAATTTACTTTCTGGAATCTCTCATAAATTTTGCTATAAATGCAGTGTTTCTGCTTTTTATAGAGTAATTTTACTTTTGTTTTTATGGAAATTACTAATACTATTAACAGAAGTTGTTTATAATAATGAAAGTGTAATCTATAGGATTTACACTTGAAATTTGAGACCTCATACAAATAAAGCGACTTGAACTCTTGTATTTTTCTAGTGTTGGAAGGGACGTTCAAAATAATTTTGAAAGATTTTTTGTTGCAAAAACATTCAAACACAAATGTCATTTGACACATCCTGCGAAAAAAGTAATTATGTTTAGCTTTAGCGAAAATTTTTTTAAATATATTTATTTGTGTACTTATAATACTTATTCAATACTAAGTGAGGTCACATTCCACAGAAATATGAAACAGAATGATTGATAATGCTGCTCACTTGGTTTTAAGCGTTTTTTACTATAGTCAAGAGACTAACCGTGTGGCGCACCCCTTTGTATATTTAAAATATCATACAAAAACTAACTAAGCAAACTGAAACTTTCACAATTTAACTTCACTGAAAAATGAGAACTGAATAAAGTTTTGCAAATAATTGATAGATAGAAAATATCAAAATTGTCGTTTGTTAGAAAGATAGTTAGGATATTTTGAAATTTGCGTTACTCAATATTAACGCTTTGCATCGCCGTATGCAATTTTCTATATTAATTTACTGTTGCCGGCCAACTCCTAACACGGCCTTAAAATATCCAGCCGGTACCAACTTTGGTTTAGGTGTTCTGATGCATTATATTTTGTTTTAATATCAGTTATCTTTAGTAGTTTCGTATTTGTTAGGGTGGCCAGTGAATTATTGACACGACTGTAGGTCCGCAATATGTGGTGAAATTGAAAACGATAGGTTCTTGATTGTAAGTGTATGTCACGCGTATAAGTGTCAGTGAAAAGAAAGCGTTATTTTGTTGGTAAAAAATGCGTTCTATATCCGATCATGAGCATATACAGTACTTACCGCTGTCTGTAAGTAACATTGTTGATATTTACAAAGTGTAAACCAAAATGCCGCGTCTCCTATCAGCTAGAAGCTTTGTTCTTGTTACACAATTGTAACATTAAAAATAAAGAAGTTCCTAGCATAGCGAATAATTTGTCTATCAACTTGTGGTACATCCAAAAAGTTGTTAAAGATAGAAAGTAGCCATTTATGGTTTTGTTAATTTTTGACGACCTTTTTTCTCGCATTCAAAATTTTAAACTGTCGTTGGCGTTACATGTACAAGCTAATCGCAGAAGTAGTAAAAATGTGATAACAATCACTTCCTTTTTCGCAACATAATGTTTATTATAAATTGACGGCTTATAAAATTACATACAGATACAGATTATTACCAAGCACAAAGCCATTCGAATGTATAATGAGTCTTGAGATTCCCATTAATTCCACGGTCTTGTATTATATTTTAATAGTTTGTAAATAAACTTTTATATCTCGCGCAAGTATTTTCTTTGTGACACACATGTCCTAATACAGTATTTCCACAATAATTTCCTTAATGGTTCACCATGCTTTTAACCCCATCTCGGGAGGTGTTATTTTCCACTTTTAAAAACATGAAGGCTGTTCCAACAAAATCCCTCTCCCCTAATGAAATCATCAATCCTATTCACCATCAACCAGCGAAGCTTGGAAGGCCTATAGCTTACATATGTCTGAATGCTAATAAAATAAAAATTCAATATTTTTCTCTGATAACATTAAGGGCGCTGACGTTAGGAAACATTTGAAAAAATTTCTTCCCACAGTAGATTGGCGTTGAAATTTAGCAGAGTCATTGCTAACATATAGCTATCAAACTATCCATTGTATTCATATTTGATATATAAACAAGCATTTATGGAGCAACTTATTGATTAAAGGATGAAATTTATAAAATATTGGTTTTATGGGATAAAATAAACTTTCGAGTAATGGTGCCGATAATGATTCGTTTTCCTAATATAGTTTTTGGAAAAGTAAAAAATGAGAAATATCTTTATTTTCCAGGGGGAGCGCCCTCAGCGTGCTCGGTCGAGATAGGATTAAATATGGTTTATTTTTTTGGAGAAAAAACCCTATATTTTAGTAGTTTTTTTAAATGTTTTACATCGTTTTAGTGGATTCCTCAGCAACAATAAGGCTATAATGTTTTTTCCAAAAAACATCATTTCTAACCATGGACAACACACCCTTCACAACATAATTCAACGCCCATTGCCACCTGCACAGAATAAGTTTCCACGTAGTCGTTAAGATTAATAATTTTTATAAATATACATTTCCATATTTAGTTTTTTAACCTTGCTAAGACTATCAAACTATTTAAAGGAACGATAAATATTTAATGAAACACAGCACAATATTCAATATTTATGTAATACAAACTATGAAATATTCTCTACAAATTTCTGATATCATTTATATTCTTTCTTTTAAAATTGTATGTTAATCCAAATTTTTAAATTTAATANCAAGAGGATCGCTTCGTCGTAGGCGGAGGGTAATTAATTGAAACATTACCGTACTTACTCGGATATAGGCTGACTTTTATGCCTGATTCAAATATAATTCGCACAACAATATATGCATCCAAATCCCCTAAAATAAATATCGGCCGCTTACCTGTCAAAATTATAAAATAATTTCTTGTTTCATCTTAAAAACGGAAAATTTTGCTTAGTTTGTGAGGAATTGCTATGAAATTCTAAAGTTCGAAAGAATTTTATAGTTTCAGCAATCCACAGTATTACAATTAGAATAATAATTAAATTTACTTTCTGGAATCTCTCATAAATTTTGCTATAAATGCAGTGTTTCTGCTTTTTATAGAGTAATTTTACTTTTGTTTTTATGGAAATTACTAATACTATTAACAGAAGTTGTTTATAATAATGAAAGTGTAATCTATAGGATTTACACTTGAAATTTGAGACCTCATACAAATAAAGCGACTTGAACTCTTGTATTTTTCTAGTGTTGGAAGGGACGTTCAAAATAATTTTGAAAGATTTTTTGTTGCAAAAACATTCAAACACAAATGTCATTTGACACATCCTGCGAAAAAAGTAATTATGTTTAGCTTTAGCGAAAATTTTTTTAAATATATTTATTTGTGTACTTATAATACTTATTCAATACTAAGTGAGGTCACATTCCACAGAAATATGAAACAGAATGATTGATAATGCTGCTCACTTGGTTTTAAGCGTTTTTTACTATAGTCAAGAGACTAACCGTGTGGCGCACCCCTTTGTATATTTAAAATATCATACAAAAACTAACTAAGCAAACTGAAACTTTCACAATTTAACTTCACTGAAAAATGAGAACTGAATAAAGTTTTGCAAATAATTGATAGATAGAAAATATCAAAATTGTCGTTTGTTAGAAAGATAGTTAGGATATTTTGAAATTTGCGTTACTCAATATTAACGCTTTGCATCGCCGTATGCAATTTTCTATATTAATTTACTGTTGCCGGCCAACTCCTAACACGGCCTTAAAATATCCAGCCGGTACCAACTTTGGTTTAGGTGTTCTGATGCATTATATTTTGTTTTAATATCAGTTATCTTTAGTAGTTTCGTATTTGTTAGGGTGGCCAGTGAATTATTGACACGACTGTAGGTCCGCAATATGTGGTGAAATTGAAAACGATAGGTTCTTGATTGTAAGTGTATGTCACGCGTATAAGTGTCAGTGAAAAGAAAGCGTTATTTTGTTGGTAAAAAATGCGTTCTATATCCGATCATGAGCATATACAGTACTTACCGCTGTCTGTAAGTAACATTGTTGATATTTACAAAGTGTAAACCAAAATGCCGCGTCTCCTATCAGCTAGAAGCTTTGTTCTTGTTACACAATTGTAACATTAAAAATAAAGAAGTTCCTAGCATAGCGAATAATTTGTCTATCAACTTGTGGTACATCCAAAAAGTTGTTAAAGATAGAAAGTAGCCATTTATGGTTTTGTTAATTTTTGACGACCTTTTTTCTCGCATTCAAAATTTTAAACTGTCGTTGGCGTTACATGTACAAGCTAATCGCAGAAGTAGTAAAAATGTGATAACAATCACTTCCTTTTTCGCAACATAATGTTTATTATAAATTGACGGCTTATAAAATTACATACAGATACAGATTATTACCAAGCACAAAGCCATTCGAATGTATAATGAGTCTTGAGATTCCCATTAATTCCACGGTCTTGTATTATATTTTAATAGTTTGTAAATAAACTTTTATATCTCGCGCAAGTATTTTCTTTGTGACACACATGTCCTAATACAGTATTTCCACAATAATTTCCTTAATGGTTCACCATGCTTTTAACCCCATCTCGGGAGGTGTTATTTTCCACTTTTAAAAACATGAAGGCTGTTCCAACAAAATCCCTCTCCCCTAATGAAATCATCAATCCTATTCACCATCAACCAGCGAAGCTTGGAAGGCCTATAGCTTACATATGTCTGAATGCTAATAAAATAAAAATTCAATATTTTTCTCTGATAACATTAAGGGCGCTGACGTTAGGAAACATTTGAAAAAATTTCTTCCCACAGTAGATTGGCGTTGAAATTTAGCAGAGTCATTGCTAACATATAGCTATCAAACTATCCATTGTATTCATATTTGATATATAAACAAGCATTTATGGAGCAACTTATTGATTAAAGGATGAAATTTATAAAATATTGGTTTTATGGGATAAAATAAACTTTCGAGTAATGGTGCCGATAATGATTCGTTTTCCTAATATAGTTTTTGGAAAAGTAAAAAATGAGAAATATCTTTATTTTCCAGGGGGAGCGCCCTCAGCGTGCTCGGTCGAGATAGGATTAAATATGGTTTATTTTTTTGGAGAAAAAACCCTATATTTTAGTAGTTTTTTTAAATGTTTTACATCGTTTTAGTGGATTCCTCAGCAACAATAAGGCTATAATGTTTTTTCCAAAAAACATCATTTCTAACCATGGACAACACACCCTTCACAACATAATTCAACGCCCATTGCCACCTGCACAGAATAAGTTTCCACGTAGTCGTTAAGATTAATAATTTTTATAAATATACATTTCCATATTTAGTTTTTTAACCTTGCTAAGACTATCAAACTATTTAAAGGAACGATAAATATTTAATGAAACACAGCACAATATTCAATATTTATGTAATACAAACTATGAAATATTCTCTACAAATTTCTGATATCATTTATATTCTTTCTTTTAAAATTGTATGTTAATCCAAATTTTTAAATTTAATATCATTTTCTAATGTCATGTGTAGAGAGCTTGTATCCTTCAATAAATTTCAGAACTCCATTCGTAAATTCTTAAGAGGAGGATTGCTATCCTATAATGATGTATAAGAGCACATATTGGTACTGATTATTAGGAACCGGAAAATAGTTTAATTAGTTGCTGTAAGAAAATTACTTTCTTAGTTGTTAAATAGTTCTATTATAGGTATGAAGTTGAAATGAACATCAAATAAGCATCCTGATATATTGTATTAGCCTTAAACAGCCTGGGATTTTTAAAAAATTTACATGATCCTATAAAATATTTTTAAATGCTTATAGCTCAAAAACATTAATGGTGTGCTCAATCTGAAAGCACCACATGATAGAGCCTTGTCCCATTTGAATTTGCGCATGGCACGTCTCAATGGGTTTGGAATATCTAAGCACATATAAAAAAACAGTCAAAGTTCTTTGTTGCCTCCAGGGGTTCAAAGCCTTCTAAATACATTAACACTAGGTATGGAGAGAAATTAAATCTTTTTCAAAAATTTGAAATTTGAAATCTTTTAACAACCTCTGCCACAGAAATAAGCTTTAATAGGAATTTTCAACTTTGCATTAATGTATGTTCCCCAATAGACCTACCCCTGCACCAATATTTTCAAATTTGGAAATAGGCTTGGAGAAAATTCTTTGTAAATGTGGAAAAATGGTTTGTCCTTTAATAAGGCCGCCAGGCTGTTTAAGATTAAGAACACCATTATACTTCAACTACAAGAAAACAGTGAACAAAACTCTATCTGTTTTCAAAACGACATAAATAAGCATTTTTATACAGTTTTTGCAAACTATATTGCTCCTATAAAATATGTTTGAAGAATTTTGACGATGGTGTGCATCTTCCGTATATATTTTGTATGAATGTCTCCAACTATTAAAGTTGCCGATAATTGTCGAAATAGTTAAAAGTCTGTATCCTACCCTTTTGAGTTTGTTGCGATTTTCTTACCATTGCTTCTGTACCAGATCTGGTCGGTACCATACAAGTTTTAGTGTTTCGTGAGGAGCTGGCGATGGGAGCCCACAGACAAAATAGTTAAAAATGGACGAATTGGTCCTAAAAACCAGTTATTTTCGCGTTTCAAGAGTTACTCGATATTTTTAGTTTGGCCAAATACCTTTTTTCTGGTTCCTACTGATTAACGAAAAGCCCAACAGCATTCAGATTTCAAATACTTCTTGAGATTCTCATTAATTTCAAGATCCTATTTTTTGTGTTGCAGTCAATATTAAAAATCAGACTGTTAATAAAATTCAACCTTAGCTCAACCTCTAACTAACCCAATTTCATAAAGCTGCTAATCGTTTTGAGTATAAATTTTAGACATATTATAAAATGCTTGCCTTCTTAGATTAGTCNTTACATAGAGACAACCGTTGTAACTCTATTCAGATTGAGCTTTTAGAGGTTTTTAGTGGCTGGTGTGGGCTTCAAGAACCTCCTGCTTATTTCTAGAACTGAAATAGAAAATTTCCTGAAGCTGCTTAAAATTAATTCCTTATAATTTTTTTGTTATTGCATCGTTTTTTAAATTGTAAGTAGAGTGTAAATCACCAATTGTTATTGAAAACAATTCTTTTAGATTTTAGACTCTTTATTGTATATTTTTTATGAATACATTTATTACCCGATGTGTTTAACAGATTTCTTACAAAATTTTGTTAGATAACAGAAACGAAAGGCAAAAGGTGTATTTTATAATACCAAAATTCTAGTGCACATGGCATTCCAACCAGTGGTGCGTTTAGGGGAGGGCCAACTGCGAACACTTAAGAAAATGTTCTGTTTTCCCCAAAATTGAAAATAGTTCACGTTAATTCAAGATGTTATCAATCGATTTGCTGCTAAAAACAGACGATTGCATTTTGTGTATGGTTATTTTTGTTCAAAAAGACTTTTTTGCAATTTTTTCTTCAAAAATGGGTGTCAGCCCCCCCCCGCCTGTTTTAAATATCTTAAACGCGCCACTGATTCCAACTTGCTTTCGAATAAATTCGTTCAGCGTTAATGGGCGAGTTGAAAATTCGTACCACTTCACTACCAATATAATATAATTAGTTTCAGAAGACATTACCTTTGCAATTACTTGCTCCACCTTTTAAACATGATGGACCAGATGAGTCCGACATGCAAAATTTAATTAATTAAGTCCTCCCTCAATGAATTGACTGGCACCCCTAGTCATTTCTCTAGCAGAACCTCTGTTCACTAGCTAATGAAATTTGGAAATTATAGCAATAAGAAAACAGATCTGTTAACAGATTTAAAAGTTTATTTATATAGTTTTTCAACCAATCTGTTAATAGATCTGTTAAACAGATGTTAACTATGGTCATCACTGATCAGGGTGAAGTAGATATTTTTCATACATAGGGAAAGCCACATAATTTCGATGCCACTTTTGTTACACCAAGTGTTATTTAAAACAGTTCTTTCACTCAGCAATCCGAATTAGGTGTTAACTTAGTAAATTATAGTGATTATGATTATCCATATATGGAAAAAATTCAGCATGTAATATTAATAAGGTTTGAAAGTTTCCACTAAATTTTGAAATTTGCGCACATTCACGTTAGGTAATACTAATTTCAGAAGACAGAATATAGTGATTATTGAAGCTTAGAAGCAATAATTAAATCAGCACCACACACAATTTGTACGCTGCAAACGCATTGTTGCTTTTAATACAACCATAATCGAAAATATTTTTCGTAAAAAGTTTTTTTAACTTTCGCTAATCAAAATGTCTTGTCTACAAATTATCAATTGATGAATTACAATAATTTTATAGAAGAAGACCGCCTACTAAAGAATGCATCTGAATTTCCCTTATGACTGAACGAACTTGACAAATCTATTATATATTTGAGTCTGAATTGATTTTTTGAAATGTTCAACATGCAAACAATTAAAGTAATTTGCAACATTTTGAATAAATATCAAGTAACATTGATACAAAATGCTTACATAATCCATTTTACTTAACTGAAAAGGATGCACGTAATTTCATTCTTTGTGCAAGGTTTATTGTTATGTTAATTGAACAAACAACAATGGGTGTTTTACTTCATTAACTTACTGAATACAATACAGAAAAAATTTAGTTTTCAATGAATTTACGCAGATATGTGTACAGATTTTCGTACCCAACCTACACTCACCCAATCCATAAACACAGTTGCAGCGAACAATAAAAAAACAGTTGATTTGCATAGAAAATATGTTAGTTTTCCCATAGTAAGTAAGCACTGAGCAGTGTACATATTCTTATGGAGTACTACATGCTAATTGCAAATTAATATCTGTGTGTGTCGTAGTATATATAGGCTTCTGAATAAGACTTGGGTGCCACACTGAAATATCAGTCTGTGATGTTCCAGATTAGTGTTTTGCGGGTTACCCAGTGGCCTTTGGCGGGCTTTGGACGAGCGTGGGCCTGATATGACACGAGCGGGCGCATTTACTTGAATTCAACTAGATTTTCTTTTTTGTGTTTGACTTTGTTTCAGCTTGTTTGCAAACGGTAAAATTTTTGTTGAAGAAGAAATTATAACGTGCAATTTGATGGTATAAATGTTGAAATATTTTGAATTCCTCTAATTGATTCAGCCTAGTTCGTCCTTTAATAAACAAATAAAAGTTACCTTCAGGTATTACTACCCATAATTAACAAGCTTTTTCATGTGATAAATCTTTGCTTTTATTGTTTGATTTTATTAACTATTTTGTCTAAGCTGAACTGTTATACAGGTGGACATAGACATTACGGGCGGGCTGTTCTTTGTATTACGGGCTTGGGCCCCAAATGAGCCGCCTGCAAGTCCCTATTCTAGATGTAGAAGAATTCAATAAATATTATTCCACTACGATGGCTGTCATGGAGGTATTACACCAAAATATTAAAAGAACACTATCTTAAGTATAAATTCAAAGACTATAATTTTGCGCAATTTTTACTTTTTAATCCACTTAATGAGGCTTATTATAACCATCGTAGTAACCATATATAGACGTTGGTAAGCTAAACAAGCCTTGAGAATCACAGGGTTTAAATTAGGATAATTAAATTTTTGTATTTCAATGTTATCTACTATGTATTTTATAACTTCTTTTGGACTGGTTAATTCACGTTTCCTTGTTTCATTCAAACAACCTGTAAATTGCACTACATAAGTTTTTTTCATTTTCTCTTGTCTTGGTATTATTTACTGTTTTCAGTATAATTGGTTTAAATTTTAACTCTTACTCATTTTCTATATAAGGAAAAAGAAAAAAATTAATTTCAATAATTTGTCTTAGGAAGGAAATATGTCAAATTTTGCAAACTAATCCACTTTATAGGCCCTGTGTCACTTGCAAACAGCCAAAATGGACCATTCTCATGTCAAATATCACACCGAATTACACCATTTGATGTAGCTAGTCCAAATATTTATTTATTATTTTATAAACTATATGCAAGTGCCTGATTAATTTTAATTATATTTGCACGATTTTGCAAGTTGTGCTTATTCCTTTGGCATATTTCTCTAAAGAATACTTGTGTACCAATTACCTTATATTCACAATGTTGCAAATCAGAATTATAAGTGTTTTTAAATTCAGTATCAAATTTCATTCCTATAATAATATCACTCTTGTCAGCATTTAATTCAATGTCATTCCAAAATAGATCAGTTGTGTCAAAATATATATTATTTAAGGAAACAAATGTTTCTTCTAGTACCAAATTGTGTACAGACAATACACTAAATTTAGTAATTTGAACATAAACATCTTTTGCTTTTCACAAGCTACTGCAAATCTTATTGTTTTTGGAAGCCATGTTTCTTTTCATAAATTAAATAAAGTCAAGTTGCTAGTCAAAATCTCAGCAGTTCTAAAAAACATATTTATCTCTAAAATGTACAAAAGTATTAATTATGGTATATTATACATCATTTTTTAAATGTAGGATATTATAACGATTTTTTGATAAGATAAAAATTCCTGAAAGTGAGATCTAGCTATGAGCATCTCTTACATTAATATAACCATTTTCTATTGAAATTTTGTCAAAGCCTTTATCACCATAGGTAGGAAAATCTAAAGCTTGCTCGTGGCTTTCAGTTTTAAAAAATTGATTTTTATGAGCAGCTCCAGTAGTTTCCAAAGTTTTTATCAATCCGAATAACCATGTTTTTTCAGAGCATTGTGAAATTACATAAGCCTTTGTAAAACCACGTCCGTAATTCTCTGCAAATGTTTTCCATTTTCTATTCTTAAAAATAATTATATATGTTTTTGGTAATTTTCTTGTAAATTTGAATAGAAATTATTTATAGACTCAATACTACATAATTTAGAGTTGGATTGCTTAATAATTTCCAAAATTTTGTTTTCATTGTTTGCAAGTCTTTTTTCTACGTGATTTTCCATCTTCGCCTTCACGAATATTTATAATTTTCCTGTTGCCTATATTTAAATCTCTATTGAAAAGATAATACCTTCATATATCTAACTTATTATTTTCAATCTGTCTGATTTATTTTATATTATTAAATCCCATTTGTATAACGAGAAAAGAAAATCATTTTTCCCCAGGATGTCCTATCGCTTAAGTAAGAGTGAAAATTAATTTCGCAACATCTAGCTCTGTTAACCTTTTAGAAAATAGTTTCATTTTTATATCTGTCACACTTTTTCTTTCGTAAAGATCATTAAGTATTGAGAAATAATCTCTTCCATTACATCTTTCATATATAAACCAAATACAATAGTATCTGCATAATACGCTAGAACTTTCCTGATACTGTGAACAGTTGTCTTTAACACGTTGGCTGCCGCAGTGTATTAAATTAGTTATTTCCATAGTGCCAACGGTATTTTAAGTATTTTATCTTTGCTGAATATAATTTTTCAGTAATATATGACATTACTAGGTTAAGTTGGGTTATTTGTATACTGTTTTACGCTGTGCCTACGGGCAGAAAATAGATATTAATGATGTGTCACAGCATATTTACACTGTATTACGCCGAATGCCAACAAAAATATTTCGCTTCAAAATATTTTAGCCTGTGACCTTCTGGCGGGTCACGCGGTACATAAATAGAAATAGGTGTGACAAGCCGGCGGGTCACATGGCAGCCAACGTGTTAAATATTGAAAAAATACTTTGAAATTGAGGTAGGTCAAAACTATCAAAGTACTGAAGTTTAACTGAGTCAAACTCCCTAAAGTAGTAGAATGCTATCCAATGGGTGCCATTATTTAAGGAATGATCTAAATTGCAAACATAAAATCTAAAACCTAGATTTTTTAAAGTATTTCTAGAAAAGATCCCTCTAAAGGTTGTAATATTCTTCATAAATTGTAAAATATCATAATTTGAAAGAGGATTACTGAAATTTAAACTTAATACTTTTTTTACACGCATACCTTTTCCTTTAGTTGGATTTACGCGCATTCCTTTTCCTTTACTTTTATTTAAATGCATACCTTTTCCTCTAGTTGGATTTAATTGCAATCATTTTCCTTTAGGTGGATTTAATCGCATTCCTTAAATGGATTTGCAGGAGCACCTTGTAAAGTATATCTAAATCTAATTTCATTGATAGCATTTCGAGATGTATTTTTTTGTTTAGATAAATCAAATACAATTATTCCATATTTCTCATTAAAGTCAGAAGGTTTAATAAATGTACCTGTTGAAAAGTCATTGACATCGTCATTATATCTAACAAATTCTGTATAAAGTCTTGGAAACTCACTATTTGGATGAATTTCCACTTGTCGATAGAAATTATCATTTTCTAATTCTAACTGACATGAAGAAATTTCAGTAGAATTGAAGGTATCAAAGTCAAGTTCATTCTTACTTTAATCATTAATTTTATCTTCAGTGATGATATAGATGAAAACATATCTATGTATTGAATTACTTATTCTAAATTGTCTGATTTTTGATTTATAGGATTAGATTCCTCTAAGGTGTTTCTTATATACACCCATTTATTATTCACAAAGCTATTCAAATACATCTTTTTTCGACTCGGATTGAATGCTAATTGTGGGACAAAGAGTCGCAATTGTGTGACAACTAGTTTTCCATGTCCACCTAGATTAACTATTACATTGGCATCTTTTGCTAATTCAAGATTTATTTGAACCTTGCCTGCAGGTAGGATACTATGTCGAAGCCCTCTGAAAAAATCAACTTTACTGAGATAAAAAATTGCATTAACTTCATTTCCGTCAATTAGAAGTTCTATTTTATCACCATAGTCCTTGTAGAAGAATTAATTGTGTTCAGTGTTCAAATAAGATTCTGAATACTCAAGAATGTTGTGTAAATTTGCAACTTTTAAAAAATTTGTAAGATTTGTAGTAGAATTATTATTATATTCCACAAATACTCTGTTAAAAAGTAAGTAAACATCACCATTAATTGTTACATTATCTGCTACAACAAATCCTGTATTATCAAGCTTAAATATTTTAAATTTCAAATCTATATAAGCATTGAACCAATCATAAGGTATTATATCTGTAGAATTGTCAACTGTAAACTTATCATTGAATATTGCCAGGAGCAGGAATTATAATTGGAGTCTGGAGATCAAATCTAATGCATTCATTTCTTTTTAGAATTGTAGGATTTCTGAAGTCAGTCATTTCTATTATATAAGAAGGCGTGAAATTAATTTCACAACAGAGATCTTTGGTTTTCCTTAAGAAAATCATTTCACAATAATTTTAAAAATCTTGTTCTTATATTGTCAATCTCCTTGGACTCAGAGCTGGGAAACTTTTTTAATAACATTTGTATCTCCATTCATTTTTGTTCATTTGGTGTTTCTGAGCTGAACTCAAAAGGTTTATTAGTTACTTTGATGTTTTATTATTGTTTGTTACCTGTGGGTTATTGAAATCAGTTTCCTTTAAAGGAGAGCGTTCTCCCCCTGTGGGTTCATAAAATTAACCCTTAAATAGTTTTCATAAGTTTTCTTTAATTTAATCATGTATATATAAGAAAAAAAGACTTTCTTTTTTGCAAATTTAAAAATAATTTTATTCTATTAAGAATAACCTTATTTTATTAAAAATACCAAATGAACATGATTATCATTTAAGTTAATAATTTGATTTTGGCTATCAGTAATATATATTCTTATTTCTCTTATTTCATTTGTGTTGATTTTGTTAAAAATTTTGCGCAAAGGTTGTTTTGTAAATGGATAACTTGATACTAAATCATTTGTAAGAAAAGTAAATACTATGTCACTAGAATTTCCATTATATATACTATCACTTATCAGTGAACAATGAATTTAAATGTTGTCAATTCTTTTTGTAATGTTAGGAACATGAGTTGATTCTATAGTTTTTGTAATGTGTATTATATTATTACTAATATCATCTACAAAACCTAATAACTCACCAAATTTTTCATCAAATCTTATCCATATTTTAGGACCTAAGAAAACAAACACCTTATAAGTATTCTCATTAAATATAATATCAACATGTTTATCTGTACTATCTTTTGATCTATGACCATTTGCTACAATTTCATTATTTATGTATGCTGATATATCTTTCTACTGATAAACACCATCAGGAAATGTAACTTTTGTCAAAGTATTAGCCTCATTTAAGAATATTCAATTTTGTTGTTCTTATACTCCTCAGAAATGTTGTACCAAGAATATGACATATTTATTTGATATAAGCAAATATAATGTGGTTGTGTGTGTGTAATCTTATCGGATTTACAAATTTTACTGTAAAATCAGAAGGTTTACCTATAACATTTTCATAATTTGAATTTAGAAATAAAGGAATTCAGTCATATCTACTATATAAGAGATTAGAAAAAACTCTTGTGGTTAAGTCTTTTAACATTTAATAAAATTAATTTTGTAATTTATTGTAAAATTTCTTAACATCTTCTTTATTAATAGCTTTCAATCTTACTAATTCGTCAATTAACTGAACAATTTCATTATAAATTTGAGCACTATCAATTCCAGCATTCTTAGAAGAAGTAAGTAATTCCAAGCGATCCATTAATTGTGAAGGATCATTGTAGTAAAAAACACTTTGACCCTTAATTATCTTTTTGATTCTTGTGATTACCTGTAACTCCAGCAAGCTTTACAAGATTCCTAAATACTCTCGTAGACTTCACTGTATTTATCTTGTTTTTTATAATGTCTCTTTGTTAAAAAATCTATGAAGAATTGATCAATTGGTTCAGAAATAATTGGCTTTCCAAAAGTCATACCATTTTGCTCTAAATAGTAAGCTTCCAAAATATACTCTCTATATAATTTATCCATATCTATAAACGTAAGTGCAAACATGTTGTCATAAACTTTAAGAGGAAAAGACTTCTTTCCTTTGTAGGAAATTTTGTTTCTGTCTTTCTTGAGTCCTTTCCTTCTGTAAATTGAATAACACTACGAACAAAATTCCTATATTTTTGAAGCTCATTTCCTTTCAATGTTAGTCTTTCATGAAGTGTTTGGTCATAATTATCTGGATTATTCTTCTTTTGTCTGGTTAAGGCTGCTTTTGCCACACCTGTCCTCTGTATGCTATCAATTACAAGGTCATCAAGTTTTCTTAATTCATCTTTCTTTTCTGAATTTTGAAGTATGTCATTACTAGAAGGTAAACCAAATTTTTGTAATAGAACTGCATCAAAATTAATAATTTGTACAGATGTAACTTTTTTCTTAATGTCCTCAAATTCTAATTGATTCATTTGTATATTCTTCTGTATATCTGGTAGTATGCTATCGTTTTGCTGATTTTCTAAACTTTCTTTAATAATAGATCCTTGATCTGAAATAGTTTTTGTAATAGGTTTTTATGTTTCTTGGAAGTTAATGTAGTCACGTTTTGTTGTAAAATCTTTTTTTTCTTACTTACTGACTTCATCTTCAAGATTTACTAGTTTCTAATATTCATTGTAATCCATTGTTATATAATTAATTTAGAAAATAGTTTTTTACTCATATCTTTTTTAATACACAACCTATAGTTCCTTTGCTAATGTAATACAGAACATATAGTTCCTTACCTTATGCAATGCAGGACACTATTCTGTGTGTATATATTACAAAGTTTCATTAAAGTTTTTGTGTACTGTCTTCTTTTCTTTGTTTACAAATAAAAAGTCATAATTAGACAAACTTTCAAAAGGGTCTGGATTAAAAGAACTATCTTGGAGCATTTACAAGGTCATCAAAGATAACTATTTTTCTACCTGTAGTTGTATATTCATTAGTATTTTTTAGAAATTCTTCAGCTAATATTTCCAAAACATTATAACCTACCTGATTTGATATTCTTTTCATTATCTTAATTAGATTTCTTATTTTTTCTTGATGAAAATTTGGAGTATAAATATATAACTTATCATAATACATAAAAAAATCTTTTTTTCACAACAGAGAACCTTAAGAAAATTATTTTCACTTCTTATTGTATAAAGATGACAATAAATTTAACTTACTGTGTTAAAGAAAAGAAACTAACAGGTTCTATTCCAGGCTCTGGACAAGTACTTACAACAAAAAGTGGAAGAAATATGCTGAAATCAATTTTTAGCAATTGTGGAAGTAAAAAGACACAATTCATTGGTTCTAAGAGAAGCAATGCTTCCTATGGGGACGTTTGTTCCTTTTTGATATTCATAAAGCAATTGGCTACCTTCCAAAACCAAAAGGAGTTTTCACACTTCCAAATCATAAATATACTGGACCATCTTATCCTCTACAGAAACAATTACAAAATAATGTAATGTATAATCAAATTGATGCGGTTTCTAGAGAACAAAGCTCAAAGGGGAGAGCTTGGCTCTGCAATTCCCATTGAGGGGAGGAGAAAATTCTCCTTAAAGCTAACTGTGATAAACAAATGTTGACTAATTTAAGAAATCTTAAACCTAAAAATTTTCGTGAAAGATTTAACAAGTTACTAGTTTCAAATATTATTGGTGCAAAACATATGTTGGGTTTGGGGCTTTCCAAAGTAAACCTTCAAAAAAAACTTGAACTTTAAAGAGGAGGCTCTTCTCCCACAGGAAACCTTAGCTAATTAACTTCACAAACCTCTTAGAAAAAATTCAAGAGAAGGTGTGTATTTGTAACACATATAGATGACATTTAGTGTGCTGACTTAGTTGATATGCAAAAATTTAGCTGGTGGAATAAGGGTTATGAATATTTATTGATGGTTATAGATGCATTTTCAAAATATGGATGGATTATTCCTCTAAAAGATAAGACTGGACTTACTGTTAGAGCATTACAAACAGTTTTTAAGAGGGGACCTTCTCCCATGGGTGGTGCAATTTCCCTTTAGAATGCGAGTGTGCCAAAATTCTTGTGGGCAAATATAGAATGGGAGTTTTATAATAAACATGTTCAAGAACTTCTAGACAAATATAAATTAAAGATGTACTCAACAGAAAATCTTGAAAAAATTCAGTTGTTGAAATATTTAATAGGAAAATTAAAAACAAAATGTGGAATGAATTCACAAAACAAAATCATACACAATATTTAGAAATACTTCCTGAAATTTTAAATAAATACAATATTACAAAACATAGCTCTATAAAAATGACTCCAATTGATGCATCAAAAAAGAAAAATAAAGATGAAGTTTACAAAAATTTGTACAATAAGGATAACCACATTATTACCCTTAGAGCTAAATTTAAAGTAGTTGATAAAGTTAGAATAAGTACATTTAAAAGGAAAGTTTTTGATAAAGGTTATACACCAAACTGGACTGAGGAAATATTTGTTATTGATAAAATGAAATTAACAGACCCTATAACATACAAATTGAAGGATTTAGTTAATATAGAAATACAAGGATCATTTTATGAAGAAGAATTGCAAAAACCTGATCAAGAAATATTTAGAATTGAAAAAATATTGAGTAAAAAGAATGGACTCTCATTTGCTAAGTGGTCAGGATATCCTGATAACTTTAATAGTTGGATAAAACAAAATCAGTAATTTAGTAGACAAGCTCAAGTCTTTAAAATTCCTTCATAATTGTTTTGATAATGTTGTTTCTTTATTTCAATATTCTTAAAAGCTGTTGTTTGATCCTGTTTTTTATAACTTTCAGTTAAATGATAACCCTTCCTTTATATGTAGTATCAATATTATATATTTTCTTTCCCGGATATTGTTTTATTTGAATTTTATATTTATTTTTTTTATATATAAGGGTTCCCATGTTGAATTTCATGTAGTATTTATATACGTGACTATCTTTTGATCTTAAATGCCAAGTAAGTTTCCAGACTATTACAAGTTGATCCAATGTAAATTTTATTTGAATTTTGAAATTCTAATATATATATAT
>CABFPE010000291.1:68417-80031 GCA_900660155.1 Hofstenia miamia
TATATATATATAAGTGCATTTATTAAATAGTTTCATTTCAAAATATGGCCAAATTGATGAAACAATTTGAAAGTTGCAATGTGATTGCAGTATGGTACACAAATGTACCAGCAGTCCTTAAGGGGTTAACTAGATATCTTTTCCGCATTTTAATGTCCAGTGGCATTGCAATTACTATTATTTGTTATTAAAGTCATTCATCACTTTTGCTTTTTATATTTGTTTCTTGTGCATTATTGTTCATATTAATTGAGTCTTTGTGGATTCCTGCAGATTTATTTTTAAAAAATTAACTATTTTGCTTTTACTTTCAGCTAATTCTAAAAAATGCAATGCAAAAGCTTTGTAAAAGTTTCATAAACTTTTGTTTGATTGTTAATCATTGTAAATATAGCTTTGATATTTGTTGCAATACATTACTATTTTTTTTGTAAAAGAGCAAGTAAAGTTGTATTTTTAAACAAAAGAATGGATATTCAAATATTTTCATGTAATTTTTTAAACTACTTCTTTAATTTTTAAAGGAAGGAAGACATTATTTAGGAGGGTTCCCTTTGCCTGTTAAACTGTTTTGATGCAATTTGACATTGAGCTTATAACTTGTATGCTGTTATTCTAAATTTCCACACATCTTTGAATGTTTGAATGAGTCCAGCATTGTTTGAGTTCTGCACATATTTACAAATGCTCTACCTTGCTCTGTGGAATTCAAATCTGCCAAACCTCCAGGACAGAAGTTGAAAACTATTTCCTGTGAGAAATCTTTCACCTATTGTATGGGACGGGCAACAAACTTTATGAAATATCCGCCAGTTACAAATTTTAAATGAGGAGAAAAAATTTTCTTCTAGAATTTGGAAAAAAAGCTAGATCTTAGGGTCTGTGATAAAACCCAAAATCATTACATTAAGAGATTTTAAAGTATAATGAGGCTTCACCAACTGGTGAAAATATAACATTTTCCCACCACTGAGGTGTCTGGTTTCTCAAATTCTTGAGGAACTGAAGCAGATCTGGAGTGCTTTTTATAAGTTCTCAATTTTCATTGCAATCACTAACAGAGAATAGTCATGAATACTGGACTTAAAATATGTTTTCTAGATTTGCTTTGAATTTATATTTTTCTTGAGCAAAATAACATGCAAAGGTCTAAGAAATATTTGTGAAACTGAAAGTTACTTGGAATTATTAAAAAAGGTAAAAAAATCTACTTTATAAGACAAATTTTTCATCTTGCTTTGTCAATGCAAATTCATCATAAAAGGACAAGCCTTCATACTTTTGATGATATGACACAGCAAGATTCTTATGATTGAATTGTTTCTTTATAAAAACAAAAATGTAATCCCAATATATTCAAATATGTGATCCAATCAGTGATATATTAAACTTAAAAACATATAAAGAAGAATTTTGTATTAATTAAATAGATATTTTAATTAATAATGACAATGACATTGAAGTTGTCTCTATTGAGGTTGATGGAGCTAATCAAGAGGTATGTAGACAATCACTGTAATGTGCATTTAATGAATACACTAAACCTGGATATGTAAAATAGAAACTGGTTTTCTATTCATACTCTTTAATATGATACTTAATAAATAAATGGAATATGCCAATTTCTAATTTTAAATATATATTATTAGGAAAAAGAGTTTGAAGTCAGAAACTTTTCAGCATTACATAAAATATATATTTGATACTTTTCTGGAAAAAGAAGCTAAAGCTATAGCTAGTCATTTTATCAAAGCAAATATTTGATTCTTGATTACATTTAAAAACTACATATAAATTAATAAATATTTTTTAATTATTGTTCTTGAGTTGTACATCTTAGTCTGTAATTTGTCAGATAATTGATATTTTTTGTATAATCATGTTTTTCACCTTTTTCTTAAATATTGTATAATTTTTAACTTCTTGTACTGTAATCCAATTTGTTGCATAACAATATTTACTAATTTCAGAATCCATTCTTCATCACTTTTCTATTATACTTAGGTGTACCAAATATAGTTCTTCTTTGATTTAGATGATTAAAAATGCTCAAATTTGTTTTCCAAAATATCAATATATATCTAATATTTTCAAGAGCTTCTAATGATCTTAGATTGCATTTACAGATTTTTTCCTTTTGATTTTGATGAAATTTTTTTTATTATCCATTTACGTACTTTCTCTAATTATAATTTCGCTTTTTTCTTTAAGTTTGTTTATAAACAAGATGAGTACAAGAAATGGGTATAAACTTTCCAGCAGGATCAGGCAAAACTAAAAAGCTATTTCAACCTTTTAAAAACAGTAACAATCCAAATATTTTTAAACATACTAATATTGCAATTGAAAACATAAGAAAAAAATTAAAGAGATTGAAACTAGCCTATAACAAATTAGAAGATTTAAAAAACAAGGAAATATTTCCAGATGAATTCTCTGTAGTTCCAAACAAATGGATATCAAAAATTTATCAGGACTTTCTTTTATATAAATATACTCTTATTATGTTTGGTAATCTAAATCAATATTAATTTGTAGAAAGCCATTCATCAATCACATATAATTTCTTGAAATCACCTGTAATTAAGCAAATGTGGCCAACTAAAATAATATTAAATTACAAAGAAGAAACTGGTGTAATAAGAAAACATGCAATATGTTAAAATCATTACAGCAAACAATTAAAATTAAAGAGCAATTTAAAAAAATAAAGAATTTCCTTCTAAACAAAAAAACTAGTTAAAAAGAATACTGTAAATAACTTATAAAAATGATGAATCTAGAGTATTCCTTCAATACTCTATTGAAGATTGCACAATGCTGAACTTTGTCACTCAGAGTCATTGTGTAATGTATGCTTTTACAATTTATACACAGTTGCTAAAGAAATTGCTATTTTCCACCTTTTGCATTTGTTTTGATTAATATTAATGTGCTTGGAAACATGCTCTAATGCAAATAATACATCATATTTGGGTTTTGGCATTGAAATTTACTAAATTTGTGAAAATATTCCTGCAATTGCTACTGTAGAATCACGGGGTGTGCCTAGAAGCTCAAGTGGTATGAAGGTTGCAGAAGATTACCATCACCAAGAGCATCCCATGCTCTAAGAAAACAAATGAAGATCAGTAATTCGCCAATTTCATTATAGAAAAAAGTAATACCAAGATGTTTAAAGTAGTGACCAATTCACACAGCATCTTGCTGAAGCCAAGTCTTTAGAATCCATCCTTACAATCCAAGGAGCTAACCATGTGTCTCAAGTTTTAATTTCTAGCTCAATACAAATAATTTATCGCAGTGCTTATGTTCTCAGCTCATGTAATAAAAATATAAAATAACACATAGTTACCACATATTCGTGTTTGCCAGCAGCATAGCATTGTAGTTCTTTTATTGCCTTATCCCTACACATAGCCCTAAAGCGACCACAATATGGGCTCACATCTCTCATGGAGCTAGTTATCACCCCAGGCACAGTGGAGTTCCTCCCACATTATTGCTGGATCTTACTATTTCATTCTTATAAAATTCATACCAAAGCTATAAAGGTTAGTTAATGATAGAAAAATAAAAGAGCAAACATTATCCAGTAAGAACGAAATTTATTTGACGTTTGATTACACTTGAGTTCCCTATTTATTACAGAAAATAGTAAATATTTACCAATTTACAAAAGTTAAGTTATTTCCCTTGTAAATTAACTGAGCAATTCCATGTAACACTAAGTTTGAGAGGACAATTACTTAATTTGAATCTTAACTTTGAAAAGATCATAAATTCATAAAATCAATAAAAATAGCACCAAATTAATTGGAGAGTGCCTGAAAATAACTAAAAATATTTAAAGGCTCTGAGTGACTCTACATGCCTCCCATTGCACGGTTAAGGCTGTGGTAACAGTTTGAATGTGGGACCACACAACAACTTTTGGGCTTCTTCAATCCTCTTCTTGGCCAACACATCATCCCATGATTAAACTTCTGTGTAGCAGGGTCGCCTAGTGACTTGCATTAATGCCTCCTGTTGAGTGACAGTTTTGTGCACAAATGGAAGTACTTGAGCTCTGGTAATCTCGAACTAATAGGACAATTTCATTGCAACACGTTCAACCTCTGAGTGAAGGTGTCATAAAAATGCTCATAAAGATGAAGGCCCTTGAGGGTGATAAGGAGCGTCATCAAGGCATTGTGTCTGAGGTATGCGCATCATCCATGCTAATTTTGGTGTCAGGATAAAAGTGAAGGAAAACTTCTCTCATTCACTTGCTGCAGTGTCATTTCTTCGAGGTCTTTGATGCCTGCACACAACATGGTAATTATCTTGATATGCTTGGTTACATTGTAGTATCATATTATTGTTTCTGCTTTATTGGCTCACATCAGGTCACCTCCAGCTTGGAATAAAATGACGACACAGGTGTCAAGTGAGTTAATGGTTTGGTGAATTTTGTCCAACTGGGTGGAGATAGGCTGGCCCTCTGAAAAATATCTTTGATAGTTAGTTTCCCATTGATATACACTTGCTCAGGGTTACCACCTTCCAGCAATGCGTCATAAGTATCCTGATATTCTTTGGTTTGCATGGATCTGCTAACTTTAGAGATGGTCGAGACATAGTTAATGTGATCAGTGAGATGAGCAGAAACCTTTTTCTTCCCACGTTGTACTCTCCATGACAGCAGAATCAGTGGTGTCATCAAGCAAGGCAGTGGGATGCAGAGAAGGTTGTTCTTCTTGATGTTATTCTCCAATTGTGCAAAGCTGGACTTGCTCTGAAGGGAGGCTGTTCTGATTGTGACTGGGTAATTTATCTTGGCTTCCTTGATAGAGTCCCAAAATGTGCTGTGGAGTCTTTGGCTCTGTAAATTTTCAGTTTGAGCAGTAGAAAGACGAAGGCGGGCAGTGGTACATTCTACATCCAGGGCAAGCTGTCACCTGGGCGATAGTAGAAGTACTAGCTCTTCTTTAGTTAGCATCTCGGTGAGGCACCATTTCATAAGACATAGGATATTGTTGTCGCTGTTGGGCTTGACAATGCAGTCAACTATAGCTGGCTTCTCTGCGAATTCTTCCGGATGGTGCTTGATCATTAAGATCCGTTCATTATTGGGTAGAGACCAGGCGGAGCTTGAGCTTGGGTGAGACTGCAAATCTGGAGAATTTCTCTAGGTTAACAGCTTCAATGAGGGCTTTTGTCACTGGTGATACCTCAATGGCTGATGAGGATAAGTGCTCTTCCTCACAGTAGAATTGTTCAGGCGTTTTCATAGTTTGCCCTAGGACAGTGATTGGGATGATCTCACCATCCTTGGTAGTTTGCCACTGGGTTAGTGTAAGTTTGCTGTAGCCACACTCAGGATAATTGAGCTGCTCCAGGTTGAATAAGATCTGTGTGCAATTCATGACGTCATAGTGACCAACTAGCTCAATGAACTGTTTCATGGAACCATATTCAGGGTGCATGAGTCAACAAGTGAACAGAGGTGCATATTTGGAACTAAGAGAAGGGAACTTGGTCTTGGTGGTTGCTCCCCACATGTACTTTTTGAGCATGTCCAAGAAGATGTTTAAGTTGGAGAATTCGACTCCTAATTGGTTGACAATCATCTGAGGTGGGAGGCAACCAAGGGGTCCACTGGATCCAATGAGACAGGATAAAATTTCTCGAAATGTTCCATAGCTTTCTTAGACTTCCCAGGTGAGGTGGGCAATGAGCAAGAGTGGAGCAACCAATTCTGAACCTTCAAAGCAGCAGAGCTGATTGCAAGCTCATGAGGGCACTGCTTAATGAGTCTCTCTCTGGTGGGCTTATCCATAGGTAGCTGAAGTTGAGGATCAACTGTGAGAAGAGCAGTGAGGACCCACATGGCTCCACGGGATTGGATTGCCGGTGCGAGTTTTTCCAAGAACAGCTTTTCTGAAAAGTTCTGACAATCTTGAGTGTCATGAGATAACCATAGTTCAGCCAGTGTTCTCTTGACGGATTGGTGATATTGTGATGTTGGGCTCTGAATGTTAATTGTAGGCCATTGTGTTTCTGGGCTGTGATCCACTTTCAGATTGGTCCACACCTCATCAATTTCTCACAGGGTGGTGGCGCTTTGCAAAAATGCAAAGCTGATGTGGAGATCAGAGACATCAGAAAGGAGGCCAGGCGAGCTAATGTTGATCAACTCAAGTTATTGGGCCTGGATGCATGCATCAATGATTAGACAAGTATTGACTGTGAGACAGTGTGTCAGAAATTTCTTACATAGTAGCAGTGTACATGATTTTGGTACCGGGGATTATGTAAGTGTTATACATACTAGTAGGCTGGTAGGAGCTGCTATACAAAAGAGTGAAGTTCTCCATATGAAATTGCAAACTTTCAACTTCGTCCAGGATGGTATCCTGGTACTCTTCTTTTAAGAACATAACTAAGCAAATCTTCTCCACCTTGGTGAGTCAATAGGCTATTTCAATCTTTTCCATTATTTGGGGGGGGGGTTCACCTTGCTGACATGGAAGAAGTAGACAATTAACAGATTGTCAAAATCAATGTTGACACATTAAAATTTCTTTATCTTTTTTTTGTTGCTTAGAAACTGGCATAAGTGAGACAGGTTGAAGTCCTCATCAAATATAGTATGCATGGTACTTCACCAGTAGGGTCGCGCCATGCCAGCTAACATTTGGAGTTGTAACAAATGATGGCATTGATCTGGGCTAGACACTCTGCATCGATTATGAAGGGGATCATGTCAACTGAACAGGTTAAATCCTTGGTGTTGTATGTCCATCATAATCTATTCTTAGTTTCTTTGGAGATGTTGTCCCTGACTAAATGAACTGCCTTCTGAGTAGCAATGAAATACAGATGCAGGATCTCATCTCCAACCTTTGACGTTTTAGCTTTACATTCCTTGGCTTTTCGGGACCTAATATTAGCTGAGTCATGGGAAGAAGGACTGGGACTAGGAGAGGGTTTAGAGTCAACACAGGGTGAGGCTGTGTTAGATAATTGGGCAAAAGGCACTATATGCTCCTCGGATTCAGACACAGAGAGTTGTCTCTGAGCGTATTCACGTTAAGTCCACTCCCAAGGAGAGAGTTGTCTCTCCTCATAGTTGTGGCTGCTATGGGTGTCTTCTGCTGGGCGCTCTTGCTTTCAGGAGGTGCCTTTGTCTGATAGTTTGGGCATTGTTGATCACTTTGTTTTGTCTCACAGATTGATTCTTCATCATACTCAGCGTCTTGTTGGAGGTTGGTTCTTGGTTCATTTCATAGTTGCTAAACAAAGATATAGGATTAAGGTCCCATTCCTGGGTATTTAAGTGGCCTAAATATCTCTGATCTCTAGCTTTTCATTTAGGCAAAATATGAGTAGCTATAGTGTTGCTACTACTACCAAGATTACTATCATAGTGGACCTGTGTAAGGTTGTCTTCCTCACATTCGGTGAGGTTATTGTAACATCCTCCACCTGGCCTATTTGCACCATGCATTATTGCTAATAACTACCACTCAGTAAATTGCAGGTGAGGAGTTACTACATTATTGAACCGCCAAGCTTTTCCTCTCTACTTAACTAGTTAGGTTAATTGAGTACTAATCATCACTATTTAGGTGATGAAGCCATGTGATGTTTCCTCTTTGAATCATCTGTGGGCTACTGCCTGAAGCCGATCTCCACATCACAGTTCCTCTCCTTCATGAACGATTGACTGAATCCACTTTGTCAGACTAAGCAAGAATCAAAAAACTCCTAACTGTAACATAAGTGCGGTTTCATGACTGGCACAAGGACCCTTCTAATTGATCCCATGATGGAATCCAGCCACTACTCGACACAACTTGCTTAGCAGAACATTTTATTAAATATTAAACCAGATAAATGAAGAATGAAAAATAATATAAACTCCAAAGAATTTATTGTTTATCAAATTTCTCTTAAATTCTAAGCTATTTATTTAAAAATTGTAAAGTACCTGCCGATTTTGAATTTCAAATAAATCTTCTGCCAATATGGCTTTTCTTGTTATTGTTATCAATGACTGCATTTTGTATGTCTTTAATTGTTCGTCTAATTTGCTGAAAATGGGCAACTTTACTGTTATCTAATAGGTACCAGTGGTGATCTAACACCTTAACTTTTTTAAAAGGTCTTTGCCAATTTGTGGCGCGTTTTTGCACTTGGTTAGTGTCAGTAACCTGACGAGGAAGGTAAGCAAATACATAATCTCCATTTTTATGAGGTTTGCTGTACAGCTTTTGTTGAAGTTTCTTTTCTGGCAAATAACAGACTGATTGGTATTCCAGCAGATAGAGAGATGCACTTCTTGAAACTCCTGCAACATCCTGTTCATGAAATTCTCCAAGGTTGGCTCATTGTAATCCGGAAACATGATGGATAAAGGGCCCACATGGCCTGAAAAGGGCTCACTTTGGTGGTGGAGTGAACCGTGGTATTGTAGAAGAATTCGACTGCTTCTATGACACATCTCCAATTTTGTCTGGCTGCATGGGCTAAAGCAACCCTGATCAATTTTATGATGGTATGGTTCAATCACTTGATGACACCATTTGACTGTGGTTGGTAGGCAGTGGTGAAATCATGCACGATCTCAAGTTCTTTTGTAAGAGTGGACATTAAGGGGTTTGCGAACAGAGGGCCTCTGTCAGAGACCATAAGCTCCATAGGCCTGAGCTTAAAGATCCATTCTTTCACAATTCTGTTGCCTATCACTTTGGTGGTGGTGTTGCCAAGAGGAATAAGTCATGCATACTTAGTAAATGATTGATTAGGACTAGCAGATATTGAAATCCTTGCTCATCCCTTGACAGCTTTTCAATGTCCATGTGGACTACCTCATTTGTCCTTTTGGCAACTCAACTGTGGAGCTTGGCTTGTCCAGCTCCCTGAAGCAGGCATGCTTCACACTTATCAATCACATCTTGCACAGTAGCTCAATTACCAATGGTGACGTAATGAGCATTAAAGGTCCTCTCTATTTGTATAATTCTGAGATGACCACATTTGTGGATCTTCTGAATTACTCAGGGATTCCCAAATGATTGCTCTGAATATGCACATAGAGGAGTCCAGCTTCAGTAAGCTTCCAATGATACAGTTGAAAATAACTCTTTGCAAAGTCACTAATAGCATGGTTGGGGTTTTTAACTTTAAAGATGATTTCAGACAAGACCTTGTCATGAAGTTGATGGGCAGCAATTTCCTTTTCCGAGATCTCCTCCTTCAACATGATGGGGAGGATCACTTTCCCATTCTGATCTGCATTGATATCAGGGAGGAGCTCATACTCACACATGGGGATGAATCCAAACAGAGTCTTCTCACCCAGTGGTTTTCACAGGTCTCTCTCATAGCTTGGCAGAGCAGTGAAATAATCAGCATTGAGATGCAATCTTCCTGGACGATGGGTGATGGTAAAGGTGAAATTGTTGAGGTATTCCAACCATCAGGCGATTATGTTTGACTTGTTGCCAGAGAATTTTTTGAGCCAAGCTAGCACGGAGTTGTCAGTATAAATGACGAATTGACAACCCAGAATGAAGAATCAAAATTTCTTCAGACTCTCAATGAGTGCCAGCATTTCCAATTTGTTGCTCTGTAGTTCAGCTCAGCATTGCAGAGTTTCCAGCTGAAATATTGGACTGGGCATTCCTGGCCATTGACCAGTTGACTGAGCACACCACTGATGGCAACCAAACTCATGTTGCAATTGATGATGAATTCCATTGTATAGTCAGGCGTATTCAGACTGGGGATCCGTCTGAGCTCTTGCTTCACAGCATCCAGCTCTTCTTGTTCTACCCAGGTCAAACAAAATTCAGTGTTTTTCCAAAGTAGATTAGATATATGCTTGGTTCAGTTGGCCATTTCAGAGATGAACAAGCTATAATAGTTAAGAAAGCCCATCAGGCATTGGACGTCCTTGTGGGAGCATGGATTCTCAATTTGATTGAGATGATCTTTCACATCATTTTTAATAGATATTCTTCCAGGTTCAATCAATCTTGTAACTTGTGGTGAAATGAGTGAACATTTGTTTCAATTGACATGGAGTCCAGAGTTGTACAGGATCTTTAGATTGTGACCCAGCTTCTCTAAGTGGTCAGAGAATGTGTGTCATGCAATGAGAATGTCGTCCATATATGCGGTTATCCCATGTTCGAGAATGTTAGCCCCATTCTGTAACACGCAAGTAACATAATGCTGAAATGTGGCTAGTGCATTACAAAGCCCAAAGGCTATGTACTTCCACTCAAAAAGGCTGTAAGGTGTAATAAAAGCAGTTTTCAGTATGTAGGCCAGCTTCATTGGTATCTGCCAATAGGCTTTATAAAGATCCAAGCAAGAGAATAACTTGTACATGCTAGCATCATATAGAAGATCCTCAATGTGAGGTAATGGATATGCATCCTTGACTAATATCATTCAATCATTAGAAGTCGACACAGAGGCTGTACTTCTCGCCTTGGAAAATAAACACAGTAGGTTTAGCATACGGACTATTATTGTTCTGTATGATCCCACTCTCAATAAGATCGCTAAGGATCTGTTCAAATTCCACTCTTAAATTCTCATGTACCCTTTGAACTGGCAACCAAATGGGGCAATCACTCTTAGTTTCTATAGCATGTTGTTCCCCAACAGCCTTTCAAACACTAATTGATCCGTAATTAAACACATTGTGATGCTGGTGCAAGAGGGCAAAAAGCACATTGCATTCTTGCAGACTCAGTTGTCCATGAGTTCTCTCATTGACAGCTGGGATCTGGACTGGATCACTCAGTTCACTTAGATCATGAATTGTGAAAAGAACAAGCAGACAGCTGCAGCTTTGAGTTTGAGTCAGACCAGCATCACAATGATAGATGTCTTTGTTGGATCCATTCAGATCAGGCATGAGGAACTATTAAGCACAGTAATGTAAGTCTTTCCACAAGAAACATGACAGAGGTCCAGAGAGAGGTGTAGACTGTGAAGGCGTTTTCCCCTTTGTCCTGAGATCATAACGTCTCCCTCATAAGGAGAACTTGTAGAGACAGCAACTCATCACCAGTGCCACAGTTTCATGACAAGAGTATCTGTTAAATTTAATAAGATTTCTTTGTTACAGATGGTGGTAACCTCCTCCTGTGGCTCACTTTCTCAAATAGAGAGAGTGTTGGTTCCGTAATCAATTACACATGCATTCCTCTAGAGGAAGTCATTTCCTAGAATGACATCATATGGTAGAGGCTGGTTGTGTAACATCCTCCAGCTAGCTTGTTACGCCGTGTCTAATTACTGTTAAGGAATGCTTGGTAAACTGCGGGTGAGGTGTTACCAATTTGTTGAACCGTCAGACTTTCCTCTCTTATTAACTAGTTATGTTAATTTAATAATTGAGTATTAACCATCACTGTTTAGGTGACAGAGCAGTATGACGTTTCCTCTTCAGCTCTTCCATGGGCTCCTGCCCGAAGCCGATCTCCACAAGACAGCTCTTCTCCTTCTTAACCAATGATTGAGTCCACGGCACCACCTCAGCTCAACTGGAATTAGTTATGTGTACCCTACGTTAGCTCGGTGTGTGCACTCAAGTAAAGTTGTAATGTAA
>CABFPE010000291.1:86141-111567 GCA_900660155.1 Hofstenia miamia
CATTTCTGATGGCCACCTCCTGGGTGAATGTGGAAGTGTCGTCATATTTTAGAATGAAGATGGAAATTTGAAGATTGCACAATGCTGAACTTTGTCACTCAGAGTCATAGTGTAATGTATGCTTTTACAATTTATACACAGTTGCTAAAGAAATTGCTATTTTCCACCTCTTGCATATGTTTGATTAATATTAATGTGCTTGGAAACACGCTCTAATGCAAATAATACATCATATTTGGGTTTTGGATCTATGAATTGTTTTCCTTAAAACATTGTGTTGCATGTTTAAACATTGTTACAACAAACACGCCCTAAGTGAATTTTGTCATCAAAAATATCAGTTTCCCTAAATTCTAAATATCAAGAATTCCCACTTTGGTCTGAACAAATTGTCTAAAAAATTAATTTGCTCATTTTAGTTTTGTCAAAAATATTTTGTTGCTAGATGGTGTCCAATAGAATCACTTCATTTCCATGTGGCAAATAGTAATGGGGTGTTACGAGAACTCAGGGTGTCCCAATGGGGCCTCCTCTAGCATGTCTATACTACTGAGATTGTCTGTGAGATAATTTTTGAGAACTTTTCTGAGAGAGCATTGAGAGCCTTGTCCAAAAGGGCGTGATTCACACACTCAGGTTATTCTGGAGGAGTTGGAGGAGAAAGTGGAATTGCTTTCTGAATTTGCATCTCTAAGGCTGAGATCAAGTCAAGCAGGCGTCTCTCACATTGCCAAGCAGCAGTGGCTTGTTGTCTCATTTTGGCTTGTAAAGCATTAAAACTGGCTTTGCAGAAATGGCGCTGTGAGATCTGTTTGGCAAGGACTACTCTGAGCAGCAGAACTTCTAGTGGTGGCAACTCAGAAGGAAGTGAAGGTGGTGTAGACAAAAGAAAAGAATTCAACAGTGCAGCAGGAGCAGGGGTCTCTTGCAACAAAACTTCAGAGGGTGTAGATATACCAGAAACAGGTTTAGTGGGGAAAGGAGTTGGTAAAACAACAACAGAATTAAGTCCATCTGTGCAAGGGACAGTGTCCAAGCTGCCAGCACTCACATAGGGGAAATCCTGAGTGGGAGTCCCATTATGAGAATTGGAAAAATCCATATCCATAAAACAAGAATTAGTAAACAAGTAAAGTAAAGTAAGAGAGTAAGGTTCCAATAACAATTCCAATAATTTAGGAGAAACATCCAACTGTGTAGGAGAAATAAAAGCACTTAAAAGATGGTAGCAGGGCATAGGCACATAATCCAAACACTAGAAAAACAAGACTAACCAACATAGCACCAAGAACAGATGAGAATGGAGTCAGGGCTCAGTACAGCATCAGATCACAGATCTGGCAAATGCAAAATTCTGTATAAGGTGAAGTGGCACATTGATGGGTGGTGAAATGAATCGCGATCAGGGGAAATCCATCCTGGCTGAATCACACTGAGTACAAAATGAAACCAAGTATGATAAAGAAACATAACAGTTTTGTGTCACTTCACAATCACCAAGTGAAAAAACAGGCAACCACCTTAGTAGGTGCACAAACTTCATGACTGGAGTACATCTCTGAACGTCAATCCATCTGCACAAGGTAACATAATGGAGTAGATAGTTAAGCTGACAGTCCAGAGTGTCCAAGAATCACGTCAGAGTCACCATGTAGAATCATGGGTTGCACCTAGCAGCTCAAGCAGTACAAAGGTTGCAGAAGATTACCATCGCCAAGAGAATCCTGTGCTCTAAAAAACAAATTAAGATCAGTAATTCGCCAATTTCATTATAGAAAAAACAATTCCAAGATGGCTAAAGTAGCAACCAATTCATACGGCATCTTGCTAAAGCCAAGTCTTTAGAATCCATCCTTACAATCCAAGGTGCTAACCATGTGTCTTAAGTTTTAATTTCTAGCTCAATACAATTAATTTATCTCAATGTCTATCTTCTCAGCTCATGTAATAAAAATATAAAATAACGTGTAGTTACCACATATTCATGTTCCCCAGAGGCATAGTATATTCAATTTGTGTGATGGTTTGTGCATGTACAATTGATAGATGTTGTAGTACTTTTATTGCCATATGCCTACATGTAGCCCTAAAGCGACCACAATATCTGCTCACATCTTTCATGGATCAAGTTATTGCCCCAGGCACAGCAGAGTTCCTCCCACATTATTGCCAGACCTTACAATTTCATTCTTATAAAATTCATACCAAAGCTAAAAAGGTTAGTTAATGATAGAAAAATAAAAGAGCAAACGTTTTCCAGTAAGAATGAAATTTATTTGATGTTTGATTACACTTGAGTTCCCTATTTATTACAAAAAATAGTAAATATTTACCAATTTAAAAAAGTTAAGTCATTTCCCTTGTAAATTAACTGAGCAATTGCACATAACACTAAGTTTGAGAGGACAATTACTAAATTTGAATCTTAACTTTGAAAAGTTTATAAATTCATAAAATCAAAAAAAATAGCACCAAATTATTTGGAGAGTGCCTGAAAATAACTAAAAATAATTAAAGGCCCCCAGTGACTCTACACTACAAGTGATATAAGCAATTTAATACAATGGAATTTAAAATAGAAGAAATACAAAATGAATACATTAAATTATATTAGGATTAAAAATTTCTATTGATGATTTCAGAAAGAATTTTATTTTCTTATTTTGAATAACAGTTTACAAATTTTAAAGGTTTGACATCAATGAACCTCATAATATGTATGATTTAAATATGATAGATAAAAAAGAAACTTATACTGCTTTATTGAGAACAACAAAATACATTCACTTAAACTATTCAATATACATTAAGAATTTACAAATTGTCTAATTGTTAGTTTTGAATTGTATTGCAAAGTTTAATAGTTTCCATAGAAAAGAAACAATATATAAAAGAGAATTTGATGAATCTAAAATGATGTACATTGGATCAACTTCTAATGATCTGGAAACAAGGTTTATTTGACATTTAAATTCAGGAAACCCCTAAAAGAAAAGGTAATTGAAAAATTTAAAAGATCATTCATTCTACAACCAAAAAAATGCTAGATAAGATTGAAAAAAGACATATACAACACAATGTAAAATGTCAAAGCAAAACCAATAATGTATTGATGTGAAATGGAAAAGGAAGAAATTAAAAAAAAAGAAATTGAAATATTTGTAATAATAATGAATGATAAAATCCAAATATAACACTATTCAGAAAAGAAAATGTATAATATTGATACTTTGTATAAAAAAAAGCAGCATCAGTTATTTTAAAGCTATAAAAAAACAGGACCAAACAACAGCTTTTAAGAATATTCAAGTAAAAAAAACAAAAATCCAATAAAGCAATCATGAAAACTATTAAATTTAATCCAAATATTAAATTCATGCAATAATCAATACATACAAGGTCATTATTAGTAAAATTATAGTCATGAATTTGGATCTAGTTTAATATAAATGCAAAATCTTACATTTGGCTTACTAGCTTAATATTGAATTCATTACCATTTGTACATGTAAGAAAGGATCAATAGTTAGCTAAATGGAAATAAAAACTCCTAATCATATCCCTAACCTAAGTGCAGGTTCATGGCTTAGAACAAGGAACCTAGAATATTTCCCAGCACTACTGAACATCAAAGATTTAGCGGAAAATTGTAGTTAATAATCAAACTGTAATCAAACTAAAGATAAAAATTATGAAGAATTTTCTTCAACAATCTCTACAATGATTTTTGCTCTGTTTATAGCTAATTCAAAAAGTACCTGTTGATTTCAAATTTCAAATTGTTTGTCTGCCAAGATGCCTAAAAAATAATGGAAGCAAATTCACCCCCTTTGTTTTGATAACTTTGTAGAATCAACATATACTAATTATAATTTTTTCACTGATAATTCTTAGTTGCATAATACAAACTTAATCTGAGATGATAATTGATATTGTTTAATTTATTTTTAATCACATTCAAGTTTGATCTTAGTTCTTCTTGACTGCTATTTTCTTTAGCAGCTGAATTTATTTTGCATTATGCTACACATTTGCTTTATGAATATACAAGGAGAATTGGTTGACTGCACCAACTACAGATAAGTTCTTTCTTCCCCCAATAGGAAACCGTGCATCCATTTGTATAACTTAGTTAAGCTTCTTACAAATTGTGTCTTTTTACATCCAAATTGCTACAAAATGATTTTAGCAGTTTTCTTCCATTTAGTTGTAATTGTACTGAACCTTGAATAGAACCTGTAAGTTTCTATTCCTTAACAGTAAGATATATTTGTTATCATCTTTATGCAATTAGAAGTGAAAATCTTTTTTGTTTAGGGTTAACAATTTTAACTGTGGAAAAATATTATATTTTAGTTTGAATGAAATTTTTAAACCCTTGTATAATGACAATTATTAATTGTAATAATCCAAAAGTGAAAAAGACAAATCACCAGTAGATTGCTTATCAGAAAACTTCAGAATGCTTATATGTGGAAAATCAGGATGTGGAAAAACTAATTTATTAAAAGATATGATTTTAAGACATCTTATATTCTATGATAAATTATACTTCAAATTTTCATCAAGAAAAAATACAAAATCTAATTAGGATAATGAAAAGAATATTAGATAAAGTTAGCTACAATGTTTTGGAAATATTACCAGAAAAATTTCTAAAAAAAACACTAATGAATTTTCAGTAACAGTTAGAAATTAGTTATATTTGATGACCTTGTAAGTGCCTCAGAAAAGACACTGATGGTTGTCATCATAACATATCAACAATCTATATTTTACTATCTTATTACAATTTTAACATCAATTATTGCAATATGATTTTATGGTAAACTAGTGGGTATATTACTAAAGTAGTAACTACAATTAATGGATGACATACCAGACACTATTTAGGTGAAAAAGCATTGCAGTGAATTTGACAGCAGTTCAATGTTTGGGCATCTGCCTGAAGCTGATCTCCAAATCAAGTACCAACCACTTCTCTCCATTCCTGTTAAATGGGTTCCACCTCTCAGCTCAGTGAAGCAACTTATGTGTGCCCTATCCTAGCTCAATGCTTACTCAAGGCTTGACACAATTCAACTTAGTCTTGTTTTATAAAGTGTACTATGTACTTGCAACCTTGATTGTTACTAGCTGCTTGTTTAAATAAATCCATGGTTAGCCACTACTGAAATATATTTGCTTCATTTAGATAAGATAGATAAATGGCAGCTTCCTAACCTAAATGTAGTAAATGATACATACTAGGTCACATTATTGGTTACATTATCATTGTAAATGACTGACTATTCCTTCTTCAGAAGCTTAGTAAGTTTTGGATTATGCTACACAATGTTCTAAAGAAAATAAGGAAAATTTGTACACATAAGGTTTTTATACTTCTTGTTGATTATCATAATAAATAATAAATTGTCAAGGATAATTCTTTTAACCCAGACCTATTTGGGAAATTAACCCATGGGAAACAAATTTCCCCATTTGTGACTTTCTTTTTGTAAATAAGGAAAAGAAGACAGTACACTAAACTTAAATAAAAAAATTTAAATGGACATTCTCACAGATAATATATACACAGGAATTTGTCCTCTTATTTAATATATAAAGGACAACTTGTTCTATATTGCATGAAAAATTTGACAAAAATTATCTTTCAAAGTAATTATATAGCAATGGATTGTGATAAATATAGAAAAATAGTAAATCTTGAAGATAAAGTCAGCAAGCAAAGTACTCACAAACAATGGGAAAAAAGTTTCCTCATAAAAATTTATGAAAACACATTTGGACTTACATTTATGTATATTTATATAGATACTATATTCTTGAATCTTACTACATAGATCAAAATGGTATGCCTTATGGAAAGCCAAATATTTCTGAACCAATTGATTAATCTTCATAGATCTTTTAACAAAGAAATATTATAATTAATAAGATAAATACACTAAAATGTCTAAGAGATTAAGTAGGCATCTTATAAAACTTGCTGGCATTACAAGAAAAAGCTAAAAACCTCACTAAGGGTCAAAATGTTTTCTTCTACAATGCTCCTTCACAATTAATGGATTGCCTAAAACTACTTACTTCTTCTGTGAATGAAAGAATTTAGTGAATGTTTAGTGAATGATTTTAGTAATCCAATTTATGGGAGTAGTTTTAAATTAATGTAGTACAAATTCAGATCATATATCTAGCATTATAAAAGTAATTAGTAACATTTAAATTCATTGTTAATTGATAAATGATAGCATTTATAAAGGAAATTGCAGTAATATAGTATTTACTTTTGCTAAAAATGATTGAGTATCAAGTTATCAGTTTAAAAAACAAATGTTGTGCAAACTTTTTAACAAAATCAGAATCAAACAAATGAAATAAAGAATAAATTAATATACATTACTGTTAGCCAAAATAAAATTATTATCTTAAATGATAATAATCATGTTCACTTAGCATTTTACTCAAATAATACTGTTATTGTTAAAGTAATTTCATGTATATTTATATAAATATAGCTAAATTTAAGAAAACATTTGAAAGTTATTTAAGGGTTAATCTAAGGTCTAATTTCAAAAACAAATAGGTAATTAGCACTAATAAAAAATTAAAAACAATAAATGGACCTAATAAACCTAAATTTATTGAAGTTGGTTTAGAAGCTATAAAGAACAAAGGGAAATAGAGATACAATTGTTCTTGAAAAAGTTTTCAAAGAGTGAGCTCATTAGTTTGACAATGTAATTACAAAATTTATAAAACTATTGTAAAATTAATTTTACTCCTTTTTATATGGAAATGATTTATTTTAGAAATCCATTAGTTCTAGAACTAAATGAATACATTAGATTTGAATTACAGACTCCAATTATAATTCCTGCAGCAGGTAATATTCAAAATAAAAACAATTATAAGTTTACAGTTGATAATTCTACAGATATAATACCTTATGATTGGTTTAATGCTTATATAGATGTGAAATTTAAAATAGTTAAACTTGATAACACAGGATTTGTTACAGCAGATAATGTTACCATTAGTGGTGATGTTTACTCACTTTTTAACAGAGTATTTGTGGAATACAACAATACTTCTACTACAAATCTTACAAATTTTTCAAAAGTCGCCCATTTACACAACATTCTTGAGTATTCAGAATCTTATTTGAACACTGCACAAAATGAATTCTTCTACAAGGATAATGATGACAAAATAGAACTTCTAAAAGATGGAAATGAAATTAATGCAATTTTTTATCTCAGTAAAGTTGATTTTTTCAGAGGATTAAGACATAGTATTTTACCTGCAGGTAAGGTTCAAATAAATCTTGAATTAGCAAAAGATGACAATGTAATATTCAATCCAGCAGGAAATGGAAAACTAGTTGTCACTCAATTACGTCTCTTTGTACCACAATTAGCATTCAATCCTAGTGGACGGAAGATGTATTTGAATAGTTTTATAAATAATAAATGGGTGTATATAAGAAACACATTAGAGGAATCTAATCCTATAAATCAACAATCAGGCATATTTAGAATAAGTAATTCAATAGAAAAACCTAGATATGTTTTTATCTATACTATCACTAAGGTTATCATTAATTATCACAGAAAGAATGAATTTGACTTTGATACCTTTAAATAAAATGAAATTTCTTCATATCAGTTAGAATTAATATTTGGTATTTTCTATCCACAAGTGGAGATTTATCTAACTAGTGAGTTTTCAAGACTATATACAGAATTTGAATGATATAATGATGGTGTCAATAACCTTACAATACATTCAATATACCTTTATATTTAAAGGAGAAATATGGAATAATTATATTTGATTTTTCCAAACAAAAAGATACATCTTACTGTAGAGTCACTCAGGGACTTTTTCGATTTAATTATTTATCAGTTATTTTGTATTTTTATGTCACCATGACATCAGCACTTATTTCGATCTTAGGTTGCTACTGTTAGTTTGACGTCCCCTCGGTGGTGCTTATTATTATTGCTCAAATTGAATGTATGAGGAAAGAATAAATGATCATGGTTAAACTATGTAGACAACTATTTTTGTAAACAAAGGCAGGTAATAATTCAATGCTTTTATATAACCTGAGAGACTTCTAGAGAACGTTTAATAGATTTTATCTACTCCCAACTACCGTCTTTACCCTTGTATTTTTTCCTTATATTATATCTTTATGAAAACTATTGCTTAAGATTGGCGACAATTCGGGAGTGTTTTCACTAGCACGGGGGAACAAGTAGCTCCTGGAGGTCTTTTGACTATCCAGTCCGAATTGTGGACCCATTAGGTTATGTATACAGTTAGATATTTGGAAATAATAAACCTTTCATTCGCAGTTCAACACGTACATGCACTTATACAACCTAACACTCTGATGATACCATGCTGTTGGCTAGCATGAATATCTAGCAATTACAGATTATTTAATAGTGAGCTGAGAGATAACAATGAAAATGAGATCCTGTATTTTTCAATGTGAGATAGAAATTAAAAAGTGAGACAGATAGGGTAGCACCAGTCAATAGGTTAAGCACTTTACTTCTGGATACTTCACTTTGGCTGGAATCCATATGAATTGGTCATCTTGGATTTTTCCTAAAGTAGATGGTTACTTGGATGAATTACCAATTTTACATCTATAAGTTATAAGTTCTATGTTATTCTATTTCTCAGAATCGTGGCTGTACTGTAAATGCTATTTAAACCTTCTGCAGAGTCAATTAAATTTCTAGTTAAGTTACCATACCAGGCCACAATTCTACATGGCGACCATGACAGGATGCTGACGTGATAACTATTTAATCTTGTTGCTTCTTTTGATGGTTTGGATGTTATTTGGTTTTTGTTTTTGGTGTGTTTCAGCTGGGATTGCTGTTTCCCCTGATCACTGTAAGACTTCAGAGTAAGTTCATCTATTGATGTATTCCTTAACTTCCTCACCCTTGAAGGATGGTGACGAAGCCCTTAATGTGCCTTATTTGGCTGATGTCAATTGTTAAATTCCTTATTTTGTTTTACTTTCTTAGTGCTTTGATGCATTGGATTTATTACCAAATACTGCTGTGTCTGTTTCCCCAATTCAGTCTGTTAATTGATGTTACCTCTTTGAGTTATGTTTTTCTTCTGTGTGTGTGGAAGTGATCCCCACTGTCAGTTCTGGAAATTATTGTTTTGCTCTTTAAGTTAGTATGGATTCTAGTCATACTGTTACTTATTCTCCTACTTTTGGGACTTCTCCACTTCAGAGTGTCCCCTGTACAAGTGTTGGTAACCCGGATGTTACTCCTTGTACCATTGGATCATTACTTAACTTTTCTCAACCCAATTCTCCCACTCTGATTATGCAAAGGATGGATCAGAATGCCACGACCATCCCTTACAGTGATGCAAGTGCCATGAGCCCATCATATCACCAAAACTTGCACCGCATTATGAACACCCAGAATGCTCCTCCAATTCCCCTTCATCCTCACAGCTATGTCAGTGTCACTGATCAGTCAATGCCTCAGCTTGAGGTGCACCTCACAGAAATTGATCATTTGATGGAGGCTCTATTGCAACAAGTGGCCTTAAGGATGGAGAGTGAATGCCACATGGAGTCTCTCCAGGCTGAAATAAATACACAACACATGGCATACCAGAGGATGGAATGGCAGATGCTGGAGTTGACCATTGCCCTAGAATTGCAAATTCATGAATTGAAAAGTGCTGTCAATAATCACCAAGAGGATGCGCCATTGCAGAGAAATGATGAGTATGTCACTCATGCTGCACTTAATGAAGCCTTGGATGAGTTAGCCAAGAGGATCATTGGTCGAGTGGTCCAGTTAGTGGGTGTGAGTCATCCCCCTCCTACTGCTCCTCTGTTTGGAAGTTCCCAGGAGATGATCCCTAACTCTGTTCCATGTTGTACCAACTCTTCTAGTAGTCAACCTATGTTTACACAGTCTACCATCATGCAAGTATCCACTCTGACCACTAGAGCCACCCCTCAAACAGGGTACTTGCAATCATTGCCTGATCCAGTAAGCACTGTGGTGGTGCCTGTGTTTAAGGAACATGTAAGCAACACCAGCCCACTTCTGGGAAAAGCAGGTATGAAAGATCAGCCAAGGTATAGGAACTCTATCATTCCTCTTGAGTCCAACAGACAAATCCAATTGTACAGCAAACATTCCATTCTCCCCAAATTTACCAGACAAATTGATGCCATGTCACAATCCTTTGACGAGTGGTTCTTCCTGTTCAAGTTAACAATGAAGCAACATAAGAATTCACAGGAGTCAGCAGTTTCACAGTTTCCCTTGTATCTCAGCAGATTGGCATATAACCAATATATGATGCTTGATCATAACATTAAAACTGACTATCATCTGCTAATTGGGTTCTTTGAGGATTATTACTGAGCACTGCACATTAAACATCAATATAAAATGTTACTATGTGACATGTCCTTCAAATTTTGTGATGATATAAGAAATTACATTACTCAAGTTGAGTGATTGTTTTGATTAAGTAGCCTCTACAGAGAGTATTTGTGACATGATTTCTTTTCTTATATCTGCCAAGGTTTTCCTCCATCTATCAGGAATAGGTTGGAGGTTAGATGTGACCCTGAAGATAGTCTTCATGAAATCATCAGAAAAGCCATCAGCAGAATTCTCAGAGAATTAACAATGATATCACTAATCTATCAGGTACATCTGGTACAAAGAATTTCGAAACAAGGAGGCCGGCAATTGCCAAGAAAGGATTTGACTTATCCTCTGTATGATGTTTTACTTGCAGGGAAAAAGGACATCTTAAGTCGCAATGCAAAGCTAAGGTGCAGCTCATCGCAGATGGAGAAGGCTTCATTATTGAGGAACCAAATGAGTCTCTTTGTGTCAACAACCTTGTTGATTTGGAACCCAACAACCCAACAACATTGCAGGATTTAAATTAACTGGAGTGCCACCTCCCTTAAAACACACACAGAATACCTTAGTGATCACCCAGCTGATAAGAAAAAATTTGATACCGATTGAGATGAATGGCAACATCTTTAACGCCACTGTTGATACTGGAGCTGCTGCTTCCATAATGAGTGCTGTTGAGAGTTACATTTGAATCAAGACTCATTAGACCAATATAGTGCAAGACTCATTGACACTTCAGGAAACCCTCTTTCTCTTAAAAGGAAGTTATGGGATGCTTTGATAAAAATTCACTTCAGATCATTGCCTCCCGTATGATCTCATACTGGGAAATGATTTCCTAGAAAGGAATGCGTGTGTAATTGATTTTAAAAATAATACAATCACTATCAAAGACCAGGGAGCTACCCAACTTGCTACTATTCCTGAGAAAGAAGTCATCTTTAATCTAAGAGAACCCATTTTGATTGAACCAAAGCATTGGACCAGAGTTGCAGTATACTCTGAAGATGACATTAATGGAGATGTGATGATTTCAGGACAGAGAGGCAAGTATGTGCGCGGAATTTCTTTTTCACCCAACTTGTGTAAGGTGACAAATGGAAAAATGCATGTTACTGTTCTGAACAGAGCAAATTTTCCTGTGAAGATTGGAGTTTCTCATTTGCAGCTCATAAGAGTGCCAGTAAAGGTTGAAAGCATCCCTGTCACATGCTTACCAATATGCACTGCATTTCATGATTTGGGAGAGTTGATGAGTCCAGTTAATGTACCAACAGTTACTGACAACTCCCATCCCCATCTCAATCAGAGAGAAAGAAAATCATTAGTCTCTTTGCTTCATAGTAAACACGACATGTTTAATTATGGGACAATAAGTGTTGGCCAGGTGGTGGGCAAAGAACACGCTATTGAATTGAAAACTGACCCATCAGACTACCAGTTCACAGGGTTCCTGAAAATTTAAAACCAGAATATGAAAAGATCCTCAGCGATTTAATTGAAAGTGGTATTGTATCCAGGAAAGATAGCCCATATGGTGCTGCTACCATGTTTATTCAGAGAGGCAAGAAATATCGGCTGTGCATTGATTTCAGAAAGCTTAATGACATAACAATCAAGGATGCATATCCATTACCTAGGATCAAAGACCTTTTATATGATGCTAGCAAATATAAATTCTTTTCCTGTCTTGATTTGTGCAAAGCATACTGGCAGGTACTGATGTGCCCTTCTGACATCCCGAAGAGAGCCTTTATTACCCCTTATGGTCTGTATGAGTGGAAGTATATGGCCTTCGGCCTATGTAATGCACCAGCTACCTTTCAGTGCTATGTAACCAAGGTGCTCAAAGACAATGCTAACATTCTCAAACCCGGCATATTGGCTTACATTGACGATATCTTAGTTGCCAGCAATACTTTTGAGGAGCATTTAACTAAGCTTGGTCGTACATTAGATCTGTTACAGAGAGCAGGATTGAAAGTCAACAGAACTAAGTGTTCATTAGCCCAGACTAGGCTAACAAGTTTCTTATTTTGACCAATATTAAATCTTAGTTGCATTTTACAAAAATAAACTAAAGTTCATTAACTAAATTTTTTACAATTAATTTCAATTGATAATCATTCGACGTTATTCAGCTTTTAGTTGCCTTTTTTGGATGATGCTACACTAGTGGAGAAAACAAAAACTATCTCAAATTTATTGAAAAAATCTGTGGAATTCAAGTGGACGTGGCAGGAACAAGAAGCCCTGGAAGGCATCAAGGTTGAGCTCAAAAAGATACCATCACTGAATACTCCTGATTACACAAAGGATTTTATAGTCAATTGTGACGCAAGTACAGTAGCTATAAGTAGGATATTAAGCCAAGATATCAATGGAGTTGAGAGTCCAGTCCAATATTTTAGTTGGAAACTTCGGGCCTCAGAGAGAAATTATGGCGCAACAAAGTGCAAAATGCTCGCTTTAGTTGAATCACTGAAAAAATTTCAATACTTCATACTAGGATGCAAATTTGTTGTGTGAACAGACAATAGTGCTCTTGCCTTACTTCACAAATTTAGTGGTGATAAATCAAACATAGTCACTTGTTGGATAGAATACTTAAATGACTTTTCATTCACAATCAGACACTGCCCTGGTAGGCTCCATCTGAATGCTGACTATTGGACTGCGTTACCAAGTTATGAGAGAGACCTCAAGAAACCAAATGGGGAAAAGGTTCCTTTCTCCTTTATTCCTCATACTGAGTATCAATTGATACCTGAGATTAATGCTGATCAAAATGGAAAACCCATCCTTGCCATACTTGTGAGAGAGGAGATCTCAGAGGAAGAAATAATTTGCTATCAACATCGCGACTGGATTTTGGACCAGATCATGAAAAGGACGAAGGATCAGTACTTCCCTACATCTCTGGAAGTAAATCGGTACTTCAACCGTTATAATTGGCACACCAACAAGAATGGTTTATTGTATGCTAAGAGCAAGCACAACAACTGACTTGCTATTCCCAAGTATTTAAAAAGGGACCTGGTACACAGAGGCCACAAAAGGGGCCACTTGGGTATCCTCCAAACTGAGAAAACCTTTAACTCCCAATATGTCACCACTGGAATAAGAGCTACGGTTACGGATGTCATCGACAAATGCGAGAGGTGCCTACTCAATAACATAAATCATTTTCCTCAACAGAGAGCTGAACTCAAATCGCGGTCGGCAGAGAGCCCTAATGAGTTGGTGCATATCGACCTCGAACAGTTATCAAGGGATGACGAAGGTTTCCAGTATATACTCGTAATGGTCAACCATTTTACCAAATTCACCCAAATGATTCCTTTAAGTAGTACAATGGCAGAGAAAGTTGCTGACAAGATAGTTAAAGAATGGATTTTGAAGTATGGACCCATGCAAAAATTAGTTTCTGATAGAGGTCCTCAGTTTGAAAGTAATCTCTTGCGTGCTCTAATGAAGGAACTAGAAGTGGTCCATGAATTGACCACCGCCTATCACCACCAAGGGAATGGCTTAGTAGAGCGATTAAATCGAACCCTTATAAAGTTAATTAGATTAGCTTTATCACATGCAGCTGGAAAACAATGGAGGCGAATTATTGAATGTGTTGAGTATTTTTACAACACATCAGTTCATACAACTACCAGCGTGAGCCCCTTCAAAGCCATGTTTGGTCATGAGGCCACCACATCCCTAACAATGATGTTCCTGAAATACACAGAAAACAGCATAGAAAGTTATGTGAATAGATTAATTCAGGATATGCAACAAATTCACCTTACAATCTGTCACAACATGAATCAGTCCAGTATAAGGCAGAAGAAAACCTTTAATAAGAAGATATACAGCAAGCTGCATAAACGTGAAGACCCTTCACCCATATTACATTGCCATGAGGAAAGCTACCGCTATAACACGCAACAACATCTTTGATGAGACAAAAGACCAGCTTCATCACACATACAATGGCCGCGAAATGAATTGCTCCATAGACGTCATTCCATTCGTCATCGATGCTTCCTGTCGGCCAAAAGTTAATACTATTATCAGCTATGACTCAAGAATGATGGAAGGTCTTAGTCGCCTGTATTGGCGTAGTACCATTCACACTTTCTTTGATGATGACTTTAATATTNTGGTTGTGAGGCCACCATGTCCCTAGCAATGATGTTCCCAAAGTACGCAGAAAACAGCATAGAAAGTTATGTGAATAGATTAATTCAGGATATGCAACAAATTCACCTTACAATCTGTCACAACATGAATCAGTCCAGTATAAGGCAGAAGAAAACCTTTAATAAGAAGATATACAGCAAGCTGCATAAACGTGAAGACCCTTCACCCATATTACATTGCCATGAGGAAAGCTACCGCTATAACACGCAACAACATCTTTGATGAGACAAAAGACCAGCTTCATCACACATACAATGGCCGCGAAATGAATTGCTCCATAGACGTCATTCCATTCGTCATCGATGCTTCCCGTCGACCAAAAGTTAATACCATCATCGGCTATGACTCGAGAATGCTAGAAGGTCTTAGTCGCCTGTACTGGCGTAGTACCATTCACACTTTCTTTGATGATGACTTTAATATTCATAACTTATGCCAGTTTTTAAATAGCGGTAAAATAATTAACAGCTTTGAGTGCGTCAATATTGACTTTCAGAATCTTTTATTTATCTATTTTTTGTGAATAAACGAGATACAGATGGATGATATCATGGAACAGATTGAGATAGCATACTGCATAGTGAAAGTCAAGGGTATACACCTCATAATGATAGTCAGAGGTGAGCACGAGGATACAGTACCAGAGCCAATCAAAAACTTACACTTTTGTATGGAAAACTTTCAGATATTATCTAAAGACGACTATCTTCCTCTATCATCACACACAATGAGCCATCTTCCCATTACCAGGCTCATATATACAGATCTGCTATTGTGTCAGAAGCTACCATCACACCATCTAGCTGTTGATCAGAAATTGATTATTGATGTTATTCTTCAACATGCGCGTGAGTTTCGCGTTTGTGCAGAGTGAACAACTGTTCAACCCCAAGTCCAATTGGCCCTGCCTTGATATAGTGAGCCCCTCACACAATTACCACTCCTCAGTGGAAAGAACCCTCAGAGACATTAAGGTTTCATATAATACGCAAGACAAAAAGAACTTCAAAGAACATCTGTTTGCTGAGAAAAATCTACCAGATATTTATGCTTGAGGAGCCATCTGGATTCTAGCCATTTACTTAACAAAAGAACCACAGTTGCAAATACCTATGACGCATGAAAAGAGGTCGTCACTTACAAAGACAACCATACACAAACTAGCTGTTTGTCCACTATCATGGAAAGTAAAGAATTGGTTGCTTTACAAATGCAGTCCTCCCTCCTCCCCTGGAAAAACTAAAAGGCCCATGGACAAATTTGAAAAATATTATGGCTGACTGTGGGGGCAAATAGTGTTACAGGCAAGATGTCGATCATGTTAACCAGTAATCAACTTGGTATTTGTCCGTCAGACATAAATATTTTCTCCAACACAATTAAGAAATACATGTGGGGTGCAACAGCAGAAACTAAATTTGAGATTTTTCATTCAGATAGCGCTCCCATGAGCACCAGATGCTTTGTAGAAAGATTGCCAGGTTCAACGCACAATTTCCTGTATCAGATCATCAAGCACGACATCCATGGAAAGAACGAGGCTCTATTCTGCTTGCAGCAAATGAAATATCCAGAATGAGGTTATGGCCAATTTATTGAGTCAGCTCAGCACGTCAATAAAGAGGGCAAGATTATTCCCATTACCATTTTTGATCAGGTGATGCAGATGCCAGAGCAATTCTATAGGGAAGAGGAACTATTGGCATCCTCAGCAGTACAAATGTCACCCCACATCTGTGATTTAATCAAAAAGGTAAATTTGGAGAAATTTGGCGGAAATGCTATATCCCCCAAACCAACACCTCAATGGTCTGTAACTGAGAAGAAATGTATACTAATGGTCAAGCATGACCCTGGCAAGTTTCTAGATGAGCTTGCAGTACAACAGAGAGTTTTGATTGATAGTCGCAATAAAGATGTTCTTTCTTTAATGAAATGGTGCCTTACTGAGATGTTCACCAAAGAGGAGTTGGTCATTCTGCAATCCCCGGGGCAGCATGTAGCTCTGGACGTGGAATGCACCAGTTCCCATATGCGAATCTCCAATCAACAGATTGAATGCCTGTGACAGAGAGGACTACAAGAACAATTTTGGGATATGATAAAAGATGTGCAAATAAACTATCCAGTAATGACCAGGACCACCATTGCTTCATTGTCAATTCAAATAAGAAAAACCACTTGTCAAAGGATTGGGATACTTTGTTGATTTGGCCAGTAAATTTCAGGAGCACAGAGTGCTTGCTGAAATATTCTTGTCCACCACTAGAATCTGGAGGAAGAATCAACTTGGTAAACTGTGGCCAACCACTTGTTGAAGACCCAATATGTATGCCAAGATTGGGACTTCCATCAGCTACATGTTTGTAAACAGTAGCCACAACTGTTGTATTAAGAGGAGCAATGGGAACCTGATGCAGTACTTGAGGCATAGCCATAGTAGATAATGTGGAAATGTTAGTCATCAATGACTGGGTGAAAGTCAGATTACAACTTACAAAAGAGGTACAAAGTGAAGTTGAATTAGGGGTTGATGTTGTCAAATGTTTGTTTTGTGATGGCTGGGACCCTTGTTGAGAAACAAGCATTTGAGCAAACTGATATGTTAACTTTTCACCAAAATTGTCAAGGACCTTGTCCAATACAGAATGGGTTACATATTTGGCAGACATATGCAAGGAGGAGTCCTCATGGTTGATTTTCTTAGGTGCAGAGATCAAGGCAACACCTTGGAAAGAAGATGTTGGTTGTAAGACTGTATAGTCACTGATGCAGAAAGCAGTTCAAATGGTTAGCTTCTTAAATATTCAATTATCAATTATTGCATGTTTGTATATATATAGTTTTTTCATTCCAGTATTTAATTTTGATCCCTTGGTGGTATGCTTTAACCTTTACAAAAAATCAGGTAGTACATACCTTCTTCATTTTAATTTTTGCCTTAGATCTACTGGTTATGTCAAGTTCTGCTGAGATTATTAATGTTACAGTTGATAGTGCTAGCCTCACATTTGTTGGATTTATTAAATATATCCATCCTTGTGTCCATCTCTGAATAACATTATATGGTTTTTCATTGATGTGTACTTGGGCTTAACTGCATTTCACCAATGAAAGGTAACCTTTGTTATTTCATTATTAGATTATTATCCAAATATTAAAATGAGAATATATGAATTTTAACACAATTGAACATATTGCTTGTGTAAATTGAGATCTGGGTCTGTCAAAATAAGGAACTTTAATTTTTGCAATATGTTTGAAAGAGGTAAGTGCAATATCTACCCTTAGATATAGATCCAAGTTGATTAAGTGAGATTTGAACTCCCATCTGTACAAGCATAAAACTGGTTTTATCTTACCCTATGAATCAGAGTAGAAGAGGTGCTGCTAAAAAAAGTGAAACAGGTTGGGATTGAACCAACAGCTTTACATTATAAAATTAATGTGATACCACTTCAGTATTGTTTGCTTAATAAACGAAAGCAATTTGCAGCAACATTGATTTATATTATCTAATAAAAACAATCATTTAATATTATTAAAAATGCTATCTTTCCAAAATATATTAGTTTTACTTAAAATCATTGTTGCAAAACTTAAATCAAAATCAACCTTCACAGTTGTAACAACTCTGTCTTTTTCAAAATTCAGTAATGCTAAACAAAATAATGTGCTGTGTTTGTCAGCAAGAAACATTTGTAATTGCACCTGGGAACAATATGTTGGTCTCAATTTGTAGTTTTCATCATAATACCTCATACCTCATTCCTCAAGTACATATTCACTTGATATACCATCAGGAGCAAAATGTGGATATTCATTCTTAAGAATAATTCATTAGGTAAAAATCTAAAGTTCAAAATAAATATAAGTAACTAAGTAAGGCCAACAGTGATAGGAATTATATAATAATAAACCAAACCTCAATATCATGCACATGAGCAACTAATTGCAGAATTTCCTCCTCAAGATGTAGTCCCTGCTTCATTAAGAATGATTAAATAGTTCTACCACCTAAAATTTTGCATCATTGGTCTTGCATTTTGATGCTTCATAAAATATGGAAGCAGTGATTCTAAAAAATTAATTTTTTTCACAAGATCACTTTCTGATTGTGCTACTGTTCTAATGTGCAGGTCGTCAGTGACTATTGGTAAAACACTTTCCATTTTTGACTTAGCAAAGTGTAGAAATTCATTGGCTGAGCTCAAATTGCCAAAATCTTTGAATTGCATTTCCATGCATAGGCTAGAGATATTGCTGTGATACAAGTGCTTTGCACAATAGTGCATCTCTATGAACTATTTGAAGCACATCTGAAATAATAATTAGGAGCATTGGGAGGAGTTGGTTGGTGGGCAATAGAAAAATCAGCAGGCTAATACAATGTATATTTAGAACTCACAGAAATATAAGTATATTTGCACTTTAAAATATGTTTAATTATGGGAAACTTGAAATTTACCTTTAGAAATGAAGACTTAGTTGTTGATAGATTGGGTACATTCAAATAGCAATGGATGTCCATCATTGATGGCCCCATACATCTTCAATAAAGCCACATTTAAAAAGTGTTAATATGCTTGCAACCATGTTGATTTGCAATAAATCCAAAACAATTTTTAGCAAGATTCTCTTCATTATCTTCATCAATGATGAATTCACACTTACATCATACAGAATCAAGTTTATGTTTTCGACAGATTTCACACTTCATGTTACAAATGTTATTTAGATGAGAAACTTGCAGACAAACAATGGCTTCATCACCATAATTGTGGGGAAAGGCATGTTTTATCTTAGCATTTGATTCACTTGGTAGGTTAAATAATTCTGAAATGCTAAAAAAGACAGCAACTGCTATATCATCAATTTTTGGCAAATTGAGCAAAGTTCTGTTTTTAAAATTCATATAGTCAAAACTATTAAACTAATCATTAAAATTAAAATTTAGCACTAATATTCAATATACCAAAAGTTGATGACTTGCTACAAAAACCACCAGTATAAAATGAAATGTATCATATATGATAACATGTAGAGCAAAGTAATAAATATTTAAATAAACATGTAACAGCAAATTTGCTTACCCTGAAGTTACATCAAACCAATGAAATTGGGTAATGCGATTTTGGAAATAAAAATCAAATTAAACAAAATTAATAAATTTCAGGGTTTGGTACACCTTTTCTGGAAATATCATGCACATATATACAAAATTAAAAGATTTCAAAAAATTTTAAAATTTCCTGAATATCCCCACTGATATATTTCTAAAAATGAAGTTCAAATTGAAAATTATCTATTTACAATTTTTAGAAATGAAATAGGTATGAAGAATTATAATATTATTGTAGCACCAGCATGAAATCTGCAACAGTTCTATATCCCTATCACATGATGGTTTTGTGGTGAGCAATGATTTACTGGTGCTGCAACTGTAGAATCATGGGTGAGCTCTGGCTACTTAAGCAGTACTGAGAAACTCAAGAGTTAATATCAAAGGTTGCAGAGGCTACCATTGTAGAGAGTGGCCTGCAAAAGAAAGAACATTGGTGGTTCACTGATTCAATAAAGAAAAACAGAAACCATCCTCTGATAATAGACTTCCAGCAGTGACCAATTCACACAGCATCACACCAAAGCCATATCCATGAAGCCATCCTTACTTGCCAAGTTGCTAATTGTGTGTCTCAAGTATTAATTTCTAGCTCAAATAAACAATTTAGCTCAGAGTTCTATTATCTCAGCTCATGTAAATAAATAATAAAACAAAAAGCACATTATTACCATGCATTCATGTTTGCCAACAGCATATTATAATTGCAGTGTGTTGTTATTAAGTGCATGTACAAAATGAAATGATTGAATTTGAAGATGTTATTGCTTACACATACACATAGCTGTAATCTAAAGCAATCACAATTTGGGCTGCCAACTGTTAAGGGGCTAGTTAGCACCCCAGACACTCATGGAGTAACTCCTAAATTGTCACTGGATCTTAAGCAAGATTTATTATAAAATTCATAACAACCTAAAAGGGGTTAGCATATAAATAAATCAAAAATGATTGAGGTGAGACAAATTATATTGGGCAATTGCTACAGTTCTCTCAAATATTTATAACAATTTCAGCAAATTATTACCTGGTATGTGTTTACAAAATATTGCATGAAATTCCCTTGCAAATTAAATGAGCAATAACACATATGACTCAGATTGATGGGACAAATACAGAATGATCATAAAACTGCACTTGAAAATACAAAGAATAACAATAATAAATTGATAAATTGATAGCAACAATTATTTCATCATGATGATGTAATCACTAAATTAGAGTGGCAAAATCATCAGAAATAATTGTAATAGGGGCCTGAGTGACTCTACATGCCCCCATTGCACAGTTAAGTTTGCAGTAACAGTTGGACAGTGGGAACTGATAACAACTTTTGTGTCTCCTCCACCATTTCAATAGCAAGGACGTCATCCCAAGATGAGATTTCAGTATACATAGGGCGCCTGGTAATCTGCATTAGGGTCTCTTTTTGAGTGATGGCTTTGTTGTGTAGGCAGAAGAACTCAATTTCAGGTAGGCTAGAGCTGATTGGGCAATTTCTTCATTGATTGTTGAGTCTTCTCATGAATGTAACATAAAACCACTTGTAGTGCTGGAGACCTTTCAAGGCAATCATGTGTGTCATGAGTGCGTTTGTGTCTGAAGTGTGCACATCCTCTGCAATGATCCAGGTATTAGGCTCAAAGTGAGTAAAGACTTTACATAGTAATCCCATTTGAGTAGCATGGTCCATAAAGAGTGAGCAATACTCATTGACCTGTTGGAGAGTCATCTCTTCTGGATTGTTCATCTTGGCCCTGAGCATAGCAATTATCTTGATTCTTTTCATGACATTGTAGTAGTGCATTATTGTCTCAACATTGTTGATCCACATCATGTCTCCTGAAGCTTGAAATAATATGAGGACGTGAGGGTCTAACCAAGTGATCTTATTGTGGATCTTTTGGAGTTGCATCAAGATTGGCTGCCCTTTTTGAAAGATATCTTTGATGGTTAGTTTGCCATCAATATAAATGTGCTCAGGATTGCTGCCTTCTATTAGGGTGTTCCTTGTTTCCTTATATTCTTTGGTCTGCATTGCTTTAGTGATCTCTGCTGCAGTGGATATATAGTTGATTTTATCAGACAAGTGGGCTGACACCTTTCTGCGCCCCTTCTTCACTCTCCAAGATGATAAAATTAGCAGCATCATTAGGCATGGTGGAGGTATGCAGAGCAGATTATTTTTCTTGGCATTGGTCTCAATCTGTTTGAACTCAATCTTTTTCTTGAGCATGGCAGTCCCAATTGTGATAGGGTAATTGATTTTAGCATCCTTGATCAAATCCCAAAAGGTACTCCTATAATCAATGTTCACAGAGCTTCATAACTTATGTAGAGGAAATTCATAATGAAGACATAGTGCATTCTGCATCCAAGGCTAATTGTTTCCCAGGTGATTGTAGAAGCACTAGCTCTTCCTTTGTGAAAATCTCCATGATACACAACTTCATACGGCCCAGAATATTGTTATCATGGTTACATTTTATGACATCTTTGGCTATAGTGAGCTTCTCAGTGAACTCTTCAGGATGGTGTTCAATGGTGAGTATGTGCTCGTCTTTGGTAATGGACAAGGCAGGTGTGGGGACAGGGGAAGACGCAGCTCTGGAAAACTTCTGTAAATTGATGGCCTCAATGAAGGCCTTGGTGCTGAGTGAGTCCTTGATGGCTGACAAAGACAACAGCTCTTCTTTGTGGTAGCCCATCATTTGCTCAATAACTGTGAGCAGAATAACTTTGCCATATTTAGCTGCATGCCTTCTGGTTTATGCTATCTTATTGTAGCCACCCTCTGGGTAGTTTGTAGCATAATCCAAAGCATAATGCTGCTAAAGAAGAAAGAAGATCAGATGATTAGTCAAAATTAAGATTGAATTATGATTATTGATTAAAAAAACAATTTAAGTTTAATTATCACATTATCTTTGTAAATGCAATGCAACTAAGTAATAATATAGCAAATTAGTACTTGTCGTCAAATTTGACCAAATGAAGGGGGCGAATTTGCTTCCATTATTTTTAGCCATTTTTGGCAGATTATCTAAATTTGAATTTTGAACAACAGGTACTTTTTAATTTAACTATAAATATGCTAGAAATCATTTTGGAAATTGTTGAAATAAATTCTTTGAAAATCTTATCTTTAGATTTTATATTGGTTTGCTTATTTACACAGAATGTCAAGCTAAACAGTAAATGCAGTAGTAGTGGTTTAGGCACATATCAGGAGTGACTTGAGGGTCCTTGATCCAAACCATGAACCTGCATTTATGTTAGGTATATGACTAGGAGTTTTTCTATGTTTAGCTGGCTATCAATTCTTTTGTTTACATGTATTTAATAATTGACATCAGTAAAAGGGCTGGATAGCCTACTGTAGGTTATACATATTTTATCTTATAAACATAGGTGACCTATAATAGACCAATAAATAGACTGAGCATGTATTATTGTTATTTAAATGTAAGGTAGGAAGCTGCAAGTTATTATGTAACTTATTTTAATTAACTTATCTAAAGCCAATAGTTTTTGGTAATGGCTAAAATAATAATTATTAAGCAGCTAGTGACATTGCAAGGTTGTGAAGTATTCTGAACACACATTACAAATTGAGTTTAAGTCAGTTACAAATAACATTGAGAACTGCACTGAGTTAGGATAAGGAACACATAAGAACATTGTTGAGCTGAGGCTTGGAACCACTTAATCAGCAATGGAAACACATGTGAATTGATTCAGAGATCAGAGTTTGCCAGAGGCCATAGTTAGATCACAGAGCAGAGCTGCAATGGCAGTATACCTAAACAGCATCCAGTTACTTTAGTTAAGTGAAGATTAACTAAACATATACAGTATCAGAGTAAAGAGTTAACATATGTACATCCCTACCTACTTAGAACAAAGAACAATAATTTAAAAGAATAATTTAATCTCTGTTGACACTTGGTAACAGATGCTACAAGTTCATCTTCTCTAGATTGAACAGGATCTCAGTATTTGTATGAATATTGTAATGGTTGAAAAGCTCCAAGAACTGCTGTGTGGACCCAGGCTCTCAACAGATAAGACAACTCATGCACAGTGGAGCATACTCTGAATTGAGGGATGGAAACTTAGTTTTGGCCATAGCTCCCCAGATGTACTTCTTGAGGGCACCAGAGAAAATATTGAGGTCTGAAAATGTGACACTGTGACAATTTATGATCATTTGCAGTTGCAAGCACCCTAGGTGTGCTCCATCACTTTCTTCATTTTGCCAGGGGATGCAGGTAAAGAGCATGCATGCAGCAGCCAATTTTTCACTTTCTAGGCCACAGGACAAATTTCTAGTTTATGGATGCAGAACTTTGCTAACTTCTCTCAGGCATGTTTGTTGAGAGGCAACTGAAGTTGGGGTTCACTTGTCACAAAAATCAAAAGGATCCAGATGGCTCCATGAGATCAGATGGCTGGAGCAAAACTTTCAGAAAATAACTTCTCAGTGAAGTTTTGTCTATCCTTAGAGATATAGGATATGCACAAGTCAATGAGGAGTCATTCTACTGATATCAAGTACCGTGAGTTCAAGCTGCAGATCTTAATAGTAGGCCACTCAGTTTTAGGGCTCCTGTCTGCTTTTAGTGACATCCAAATTTCATCAATCTCAGCAAGGGTGGTCTTGCTCTGAGAGAAGGTCAAACTGACATGAATATCAGTAATGGTGGCTATGCCAGGCACATTAATATTGATCAACTCAAGAGTCTGAGCATAGATGGCAGCATTGATAATTATTCTTGTATCAACAGTGAGGCAATGCATGGGGATTCTTTTACAAAGCAAGAGATCAGTGTAGATCAGCTTAGTTATCAAGATGATGTTTGTGTGATACATGCTCACTGGCTGATAATAGTTACTATACAAAATTGTGAAATTTTCCATTTGGAAGTGGAGGTTTTCAACCTGTTCTAGGATCTCGTCCTGATATTCTTCTTTTAGAAACATGGCAAGGCAGATATTCTCAACCTTGCAAGTCAGTACGCAATTTTGATCTCCATAATCTTGGGCTGGTTCACCTCTCCTATGCGGAAAAAGTAAACAATGAGAAGATTCTCAAAATCAATGTAAACACACTTGAACATTTGGATTGACTTTTTGCTATTAAGGAACTGGCACATGTGGGTGAGGTTGAAGTCTTCATTAAACATGATGTGGACAGTACTCCTCCAGTAGGGTCTCTTTAGCCCACCATGCATCTTTGAGTCATAACAAATTATTGTGCTAATTTTTCACCTGCACTCAGTGTCAATGACAAATGGGATAACATCTACTGAGCAGGTTAATGACTTAGTGTTGAATGTCCACCTCAATTTGTTCTTAGTTTCCTTAGACAAGTTCTCACATGAAACTAATGGCCTTAGGGGTTGTGGTAAAGTACAGGTGTAGTATCTCATCTCCAACTTTGGATGTTTTCTTCTGTCTTCTTCAGTCTTCTTTAATCATATACTTGAAGAAGCATGTGACAAAGGACCAGGACTAGAGGTGGTTATTGAGTCACTTTGGGACAGTTGGGTGTCACTTACATTAGCACTAATATAAGTCAAAGGCACTCTTACTCTAATCCCCTTGGGTTCTCACAGAGAGTGTTGTCTCCCTGCATAGTCATCTGAGGTTCACTCCCAAGGGG
>CABFPE010000291.1:122828-135678 GCA_900660155.1 Hofstenia miamia
TCATGTGCAGCAGGAAAACAATGGAGGCGAATTATTGAATGCATTGAGTACTTTTACAACACATCAGTTCATACAACTACCTGCATGACCCCTTTAAAGCCATGTTTGGTCATGAGGCCACCACGTCCTTAACAATGATGTTCCCAAAGTATGCAGAACACAGCATAGAAAGTTATGTGAACAGATTAATTCAGGATATGCAACAAATTCACCTTACAATCTGCCATAACACGAATCAGTCCAGTATAAGGCAGAAGAAAACCTTTAACAAGAAGATATACAGCGAGCTGCATAAACGTGGTGACCAAGTTTTTGCTTATCTTCCTCGAATTACAATGGATAGTAGTCAGGTACGTAAACTTGCAAATGATTGGCAAGGTCTTTTTACGATAGAAAAAGTGCTTGACCATAATACTTATGCTTTAAACAATGGTAAAACGGTACATTTTCAAAGGCTCAAATGAGTGATAAAAGATATAGAGCATGCTATAGTTGACAATAACAATGAATTTACTTTAGTAGATAACAGTGTCGATGTATATGAAAAATACGACAATTTAACTAGTTTTTCCGAGGACGAGTTTTCTGACACTGATTATACTTATGATAATAATACTTCTGACAATTTAGAAACACGTACGCCCCCCCAAAGAAGGGCAAGAACTACCCATGCTTATGATCCCAGCATCTGGGACTTAAATCTTATAACTCCATTTAGGAATGAATACCCCCAGTCAAAAACGAGAGTCGCCAGCTCCACCATCCCGCCGTCGAGTGAGAAGGAGGATGGAAGGTAGCCAACCTAGCTGAGACGCCTCATCTAGGCAAGGGAGACACGTATCTCTGCTTGTTGAGGCACGTGCAAGGAAAAGAGGACGCAACAATGGTGCTGAGGAGAGTCTGATTCCGTGTGGGCAACACGTAGCTCCACGACTCAGAGAGGAGACAGCAACCACAATGACGCCCTCCACATCTCACCCCTACACCTTCATTAAAAACTTATAAACCTAGGAAACCTTTTAGTGAATTGCAAATTGTAAATACCTCCCAATCGAGTGACTTGATAGCCCCCTCAACCTCATCTACAGCAACTTCTACTGTTTGGCCACAGAAGAACAAAGAAAGAAGAGGAAAAATTTTCCGAGTTGGTGATGAGACCCTTCACCCCTATTACATCGCCACGAAGAAAGCAACTGCTATTACACGTGACAACATATCTGATGAGACAAAAGACAAGCTTCATCATACATACAATAGCCGTGAAATGAATTGCTCCATAGACGCCATTCCATTCGTCATAGATGCTTCTCATTGTCCAAAAGTTAATACTATTATCAGCTACCACTCAAGAATGATGGAAGGTAAGAAAACCGAAAAAGAAGGTCGCGGCTCATTTATCTGACAAGGCTAACTTTGTGAATAGCAAACAGGAAGTGATTAAAGCCAGCTGAACAGGGGAGTATAAAGTTGTGAGAGAAAACTTATTGCAGGAGGAAATTCTGAATGCGTCTTCATCGATGGCAAGCTCACTATCACAGATATTTTCACGTGTGGACTACCAGTGCATATGCAGCTGCAAGCAATACACGACAAAATCGCAACATTACAGCCTCATGTGCTGGTCCTTTTTCAGGCGGCTGGTGACTTGATGTGGGTCAACAATGTGGAAACTATCACGGTATTATGATGTCATGAAAAAAATAGAGACTATCATGATGATAAGAGCTAATGTGTCCAACCCAGAGCAAATGACACTCAGTCAAGTTCAGGAATATTTTTCACTGTTCATCAACCATGCGACTACGATGGGGTCCTTGAGGCAGGTGTTTATACACTTCTATAAACAGAGATTGGCGCAGAAGACGCACACACTTCCAACACCAATGCCATGATGACGTTGATGATCGCTTTCAAGGGTCTTCGGCTTTACGAGAGATTTTATGATACTTTCACAAGACGTAAATAATCTATGAAGGAATTGTCCCGTCAGTAACAGGATGCCAAAGATTAAATTTCTACGACTAAAAGATGAAGTAGTTACCCAAAGAGAAGTACTAATGCAGATTACAAGAGAGCCACAATACGTTGAAGTCCAAACCTGGGATGGTGAGTTAGCAAAAAAGATGATAATGGCCACTCAAAATATTGTGTGTGGGCCCACCCTCCAACTGTTATCCGAAAATTAATTTGAGCAAGGGGGGCGTGTAGAGTCACTCAGGGACTTTTCTTGAATTTATTCTTTATCAGTTATTTTGTATTTTTACGTCACCATGACGTCAGCACTTATTTCGATCTTAGGTTGCTATTGTTAATTTGACGTCCCCTCGGTGGTGCTTATTATTATTGCTCAAATTGAATTTATAAGGGAACAAATAATTGATCATGTTTAAACTATGTAGACAACTGATTTTGTAAACAAAGGCAGGTAATAACTCAATTCTTGTATAAAACCTGAGAGACCTGTAGAGAACGCTTAATAGATTTTATCTACTCTCAACTACCGTCTTTACAGTTGTATTTTTTCCTTATATTATATCTTTATGAAAACTATTGCTTAAGATCAGTGACAATTCGGGAGTGCTTTCACTAGCATGGGGCGATAAGTAGCTTCTGGAGGTCTTTCAACTATCAAGTTCGAATTGTGGACCCATTAGGGGTCATATATGGTTAGACATATGGAAATAATAAACCTTTTGTTTGTAGTTCAACACGTACATGCACTTATACAACCTAACACTGTGATGATACCATGCTGTTGGCTTGCACGAATATCTGGCAATTACAGATTATTTAATAGTGAGCTGAGAGATAACAATGAAAATGAGATCCTGCATTTTTTGATGTGAGATAGAAATTAAAAAGTGAGACAAATAGGGTAGCACCAGTCAATAGGTTATGAACTTACTTCTGGAGACTTTGCTTTGGCTGGAAGCCATACGAATTGGTCATCTTGGATTTTACCTAAAGTAGTTGATTATGTGGATGAATTACCAATGTTACATCTATAAGTTATAAGTTCTATGTTATTCTATTTCTCGGAATCATGGCTGTAATGTAGACGCTATTTAAACCTTCTGCAGAGTCAATTAAGTTTCTAGTTAAGTTACCCTACCAGCCCACGATTCTACATTACAATGCTATCAATGAAATTGATTTAGATATAATTTACAAGGTATTTCTGTAGATCCATTTAAATTATATGCATTGATTTGTGTATGAGTAAGACATATCTGTGAATTCAGCCTCAAATTGAACTACTTTAACAATTCAGTGAAAAATATTTTTATTAAAGGTTAACAGAGTTATTTTTCATAAAATTATGTTCATTACTTATACACAATTGACAGAATATAAGAAGTAAAACATTCACTTAACTAATGGTCAACTAAGTAAATTGAAAAGACATAAATCTTAAGTCCTATTATTTTAAGGGTTAGTAATACTAACCAAGGAACTTTTCTTCCATTTCTCTTAAGAAAAAGACAAATTAACAAGTTATAAAACCTAAGAAAATAAATGTGGCGTGTGATATTAAAATTTCTACAAAACAATTTAATGAAATGAAAAAAGTTGTAGTGCTTTGGCCCCCTTACTTTTGGCAGCTGCTCTATAAATTTGAAAGTATTCAGTATCACCATTAGTTACTAGTGCAATTGGAGCCTTAGTAAGAAATGTCATTAATAAGGTTTTTGAAAAAAGTTTAAAATGAACAATCCCTAGAGAAGGTATACATATAAAGGCACCTAAGGGAAATAGTATGCATTAAAATAGACCTAGAGGAAATGGATTTCATTTTAGAAATTCTGCAAATACTGGTGCATATTGGATAACATTTTATTACTTTAAAGTGTTGTCAAAAAAGATAAATTCAAAATTGAGTACAATGATAGTTTTGGCCTACCTCCATTTCAAAGTATTTTTCAATATTAAAAGATGTAAGGACAATATATTGTACAACAGTTTACAGTATCAAGAAGACTTTAGTGTATTATGTGGATAGTATTATATTTGGTTTATATATAAAAGATGTAAGGGAAGATATAATTTCATTATCTTTACAAGAGAAAGTGTGATGCATAAAAATGAAGAATATATTGAGAACTATTTTCTAAGAGTTTAACAGAGAATGGTTTAGGAAAAAAACCTCTGTTTAGCAAAGTTAATCTGTGTCATGAAATATATTTCACCCTTACTTATATAAATGGGAATCAATAACATTGGAATAACTGAAATTACACATTCTTATCAAATGGGTTATAATTATAACATAGCAACAGATGTTAAAGTCATAAAATATATAATATATCAATTTGAAAATATTAAGCTAGATATATCAGGGAATAATCTTTACAATGGAAACTTAAATATCTGCAACAGGATAATTGTAAATGTTCATGAATGCAAAAAAAGAAGAGATACTATAAACAAACAGCAAATGGTAAATCATGTAGAAAAAAACTTGAAAACAATGAAAACAAAATTTTTCAAATTATTAAGCAATCCAACAGTTAACTATGTATTTTTAATTCAATACATGTTTTCTATTCAAATTTACAAACTATTTTGAAAGAAATATTGAATTATTTCAAATGACTGAATACAGAAAACTATTTGCAGAAAATTACAAACATGGTTTTACAAAGCCTCATGGAATTTCACAGTTCTCTAAAAATATATAGTTATTTGTTTTGATAACAAGTTTAGGTATCCTTGAACTGCTTATAGAAATCAGTTTTTTAAAGATTAGTGATAAGGATAAAGAAACATCAGTAGCCCATGGCTATTAAATGTTATTTTTTACTTTTTTGTAAGTAATGTTGATAAAATTTAGGTTTTATGGAGAGCTTTAATAAATGAAGAAAAATTTTAACATAATAAAGAAAATTGAATCATACTAGAAAAATATTAAACTCTTCACCAGCTATGTAACTATGTATAACTATGTCATTCACATAGATGTATAATAGCAATGCATTTATATTAAATTACTTATGATACATCAGTTATAAGATATTTAGGAACACAATGGATAAGCAAACAAGTTTCAGTGTTATTGTTTATAACAGTCATATTTATTACTAAACATTATTATACAGTATGTTTACTTTTAATGAATTGCATTTAATTTTATTCCCTGATATTATCATTTATAGCAGAATTTTTGGGTATTGGACCTGATGGAGTCTATACATTGATGCAACAAGCCAACTTACCTGGAATGAAATGAAGGCCTGAATGACAACAAATTAAAAAAATACAGTGAGTTATGCAATTTATTTATAATGAAGTATTTTGATTATGGTTATTACATGTTTTATTAATAATATGGTAGTTAAATGCTTGGGCTACTTATTGTAAAATAATCTCATGTGTGGCCAAGTTGAGAGAAGGAGTGGAAAGAACTAAGACTCAAGTAATATAACAATTAATTGTACACACATGATTATTATTAATTAGATTATTTGTAAAATTATAATAAGTAGTATTTTGATACTAATTCACTTAGCAGTACTTTTTGGCAAGTAATAAAAGATTAAAATGCAAATGCTAATTAATGCTGTCATGCATAAACAGCAGACAAAGAAAAAGAAGGAAAATAGTAAATTGTCAACAACATTGATTAAACAGGTACTTGCAAAGTGTTTGATTGTTTGCTATTACTAAGTATAAAAATGGTAGAATTGATTTATTTGGTGATGAGTGAAATTCACCAGATTTACTTCTTTATCTTGTCAGGTTAATTTATTAAATTCAATGGAAAGCTATACTGTAGAAGCACTAGAGTAATCTCTGTGGTGGTCCCCAACTGCATTTAAAGGAAGTCTAGAACATCCTGCTCACAACAGCCATTCAAAAGGCGATGTGGCTGGTAGTCATTGTTTACTTGATGTGTCTTTAGGTTAGGTGTAAGAATAAGGAGTTTTATTTGTTATAGCTTTCCTATCATTCATTGTTCACCAGTTATTGTTGTTATTATTGTTATGTTAACCCCACAACAAAGACAATGTTTTATTTAGATTATTTTTTTTGGTTATCCAAATGATTGCCTGTGAGTAAATTGTTTGACTTTCAACCAACTTATGAATTGGATTTATTGCTGACCACATTGATTGTTCACATATATCAAGGGCTAGCATGTACTTTTATATCTTTAGGGCTATTATATTGTAGAATTGCTGGGTGCTCTAAAAGCTTGAGCAGCACTGGGTAACACATAGTTTAGAATGAAGGTTGCAAAGATTTACCATCACCAAGAGCAACCCATATTCCAACAAAACAAATGAACATTGGTAGAAAAAGAACCGAAACTATTCCCAAGAAGTCATTCCAGCTAGCGACCAATTTACATAGCTCATTGTTCTTCTTATCTCAGCTCATGTAATAAGATATAATAACATGTAGTTACCATGTATTCACATACACCAACAGCATATTATATTTGCATAGTGTGTTGTTAAGTGCATGTACAATTGATCAAATATAAAGCTCTTTTATTCCCTATGCCTATGCATAGCCTTAAAGTGACCACAATACAGGCTCACATCTGTCAAGGAGTGAGTTATCACCACAGGCACAGCAGAGTTCCTCCCACATTATTGCTGGATCTTACAAGCAGATACTTATCATATTAATAATGATGCTCAAAAGGGTTAGTAATATAAAGTAAGTAAAGAAGCAAACATTATCAAGTGAGAGTGAAATTTTTTTGACAATTGCAACAATAATTCCCTAGTTTTTATACAGGGAAAAAGGTAAATATTTACCATTTACAGAATCTACTTAATTCCCTCGCAAATTAAACAAGCAATTTACACGTACACTTTAATCAAGGGGACAATTATAACAAATTTGAAACTTAAGTTTGAAACACTAAAAATCAATAAAAATCACTAAATTAATAATTGGAATAGCACCAAATTGATCAAAGAGAGTGCCAATAAGAAAAATAAAAGAAATTACAGGGCCTGAAGTGACACTACACACCCCCATTGCATGGTTAAATTTGTGGTAACAACTTGACAGTAGGACCACACAACAACTTTTGGGCTTCTTCAAACATTTCTTTTGTCAGCACGTCATCCCAAGATGAAACCTCTGTGTAATGTGGTCACTGAGTTACTTGCATGAGCACTTCCCATTGTGTGATGGTTTCACAGCGTAGTGTGAAGCACTTTAGCTCCAGTAACTTAGAACTGATGGGGTAATTATGTCATAACACATTTACTCTCTGAGGAAATGTATCGTAAAAATGTTCTTATAAACTAAGGCCCTTGAGGGCAATGGGGAGTGTCATTAAGGCATTCAGAGGTGTGGGCATCCTCTGTGCTGATTCTTGTGTCGGGGTAAAAGTGGAGGAAAACCTCCCATAATGATCCCATTCATGTAGCATAGTCAACAAAAAGAGAACAATACTCATTCACTTGCTGTAACATCATTTCTTCAGGATTGTTAATGCCAGCATGTAACATTTTGATTATTTCAATGTGGTTTGTGACATCATAATATCAGGTAATCATTTTAGCTTTGCTTGTCCACATTAAGTCTCCTCCTGCCTGAAACCGAATTACAATGTGGGGATCTAGAGAATTTATGGTTTGGTGGATTTTCTCCAATTGGGTAGAGATAGGCTGCCCCTTCTGAAATATATCTTTTATAGTAAGCTTTCCATTGATGTAGGCTTGTTCAGGATTTCCACCTTCTAACAACATATCACGGGTTTCCTTGTATTCTTTAGTTTGCATCGCCTTGTTGAATTCAGCAGTGGTTGACACATAGTTAATATGATCAGAGAGATGGGCAGAAACCTTTTTTCTTCTACGACGGACTCTCCAAGATAGCAGGATTTGCGGGGTCATTAGACAAGGAGGCGGAATGCAGAGGAGGTTATTCTTCTCAACATTATCTTCCAGTTGTGCAAAGCTTGACTTGTTCCTGAGGGAGGCTGTTCAGATGGTAACAGGGTAGTTAATTTTGGCCTCTCAATTGATTCCCAAAAAGCTCTGCAGAGTCAGTGGCTCCGTAAGTCCTCTATCTGAGGGGTTGTGATGCGTAAATGGGCTGTGGTGCACTCTACATCCAGGGCGAGTTGTCACCCTGGCAATAGTAGGAGGACCAGTTTTTCCTTGGTGAGCATCTTGGTAAGACACCATTTCATAAGACCTAGTACATCATTGTTGCTATTAGGCTCAACAACTTGATCAATGATTGCTGGCTTGTTGGCAAACTTGTCAGGGCAGTGCTTGATTGTGAGGATTCTTTTTCGTTTTTGGTAAGGGACCAAGCAAGCATAAGTTTCATTGAGACTGCAACTCCAGAAAACTTCTCCAAGTTAACAGCTTCAATCAAGGCTTTAGTTGCTGGTAACACTTCTATTGCTGACGAGGGTAAGAGTTCTTCCTCACAATAAAACTGCTTGGGTGACTTCATTGTCTGTCCCAGGACAGTGATGGGGATGATTTCACAATCTTTGGTTGCCTGTTGAGGACTCTTTGTTAGCTGGCTATATCCGCACTCCAGATAGTTAAGGTGCTCCAAGTTGAACAAGATCTCTGTGCATGTATGAATGCCATAGTGACCCACAAGCTCAAGGAACTGCTTAGTTTCATCTTATGATTTCATCATATCACATCATAGAAAATGTAATACACCACTAGTAAATTGAATTTCTTCAGTTATAATTTAGCTTACATTGAATTGTGCTTGATTTTAGTACTTATGGTAGTTTAAGAGTGTGTTATTGTTATCTATTTTAATTTTAAGATTAGTATTGCTGATTAATGGCAGTTTTGAAGCTACCTAATAGTTACTTTAATGCTGCCACAGCAATGTTGTTGAAATGACTATAGATACAATCATAATTCTCCTCTATAGCCACCAGGCAGTAAATATATGAATCCCAAATAATGTAAAGAAATCAGTTGCCCTTCAGTAACTGTTACTGATAAGCATACACCATTTGAAACAGGCATAAATAGTAACCCATGATGGACATTGATGAAATTAGTTCTTGGTGTTATAGTTAGGTTGAAGATATATGGTTTGCAGAACTGATGAATTAGTATAGCAAATTCTAGTCAACTAACAATGAACTAACTCAAGGCTGGATGTAACTGACTTAAACTCAATTTGTATTGTGTAATTTGTTCTTGCAACCAGGCAGTGTCACTAGCTGCTTAATAAATATTCATTTTGCCATTACCAAAAAATATTGGTTTTAATTAATTTAAATAATTAAATAGATGATTACTTGCAGCTTCCTAGCCTACATTTAATTAATAATAAATGCTCAGTCTCATTATAGGTCTATTTATAGGTCACCTACATAGTCTAATTGATATAAAATATAATGACCTATGATCAGTTATCCAGCCATTTTCTTTGAGGTTTTTATTATTGCATACATGTCAATGAAAGAATCAATAGTCAGCTAAACTGAGAAATACTCCTAATCATACCCCTAACATAAATGCAGTTTCATGGCTTAGATCAAGAACCCTTGAATTGGTCCTGATGTGTGCCTTTGCCACTACTAATGCATTGACCATTTAGCTTGACATGATTTGATAATAAGCAAAGCGAATTAAATCTAAAGATAAGATTTTCAAAGAATTTACTTCAACAGCTTTCCAAATGATTTTTCTCCATTTATAGTTTCAGATCCAAAAGTACCTGTTGTATTTGAATTTTTAATCGTCTGCCTAGATGGCTGAAAAGTAATGGAAGCAATATTGCCCCCTTCGTTTTTGCCAAATTGTTTCGACAAATACTATTTGGTAAATGTTGTTTCTTAGTTACATTTTACAAAATTAATGATGATAAATCTAAATTGAATTTGCTTTACAATTAATATTTTTTTAATCATAATTCGTTGATAATCTTGACTGACTAATCTCTTATTCATTTATCTTTAGCAGCATTAATTCTTGGATTATGCTATACTTGCATATAGTTTAGATTATAATAAATTAATGTTTGGACTAGCTACATCTAAATTTATAATTTGGTGTGATATTTCAAATGAGAATGATCTGTTTTGGTTGTATGCAAGTGATGCAGAGCAGGGCCTAAAACATTGATTGTTTTGCAAAATTTGACATATTTCCCTCCTAAAACAAATTATTGAAATTAAATTTTTCTAATCTCTTATATAGAAAATGAGTAAAAGATTTCAACCAATTATACTGAAAACAGTAAATAATACCAAGACAGGAGAAAATGAAAAAACTTATGGAATGCAATCTATGGGTTGTTCTAATAAAACAAGGAAACGTGAATTAACCATTCCAAAAGAAGTTATAAAATACATATTACATAACTTTAAAATACAAAAATTTAATTATCCTGAGTTAAATCCTTTGATTCTCAATTCTTGTTTAGCTTACCGACGTCTTTATATGGTTAATTTTGAGAAACGCATTTCTATAAGTGAAATATTAGATAAATTCAACCAGGAAATTGGTTTGATTAGTCCAGGAGAGGGATGTTTAACAAGCCTATTTGAATATTTATTTGGAAGTATCCAATGTTGTCATACACATTCAATTATCCATGACAGTTATGGTTGATTTTACAATGAATATGGATTGGGTAGGGGCTAATGCTATTCAATTCAAAATACTTGTAATTTCTTAAAGAAAACCCTTTGTTAGTACATCTGACAGGTTTTATGTTTTGCGTGAAAAATAAACTGTAAGATGGATTTTGTTTCATGTCAATATTGATAGCAAATAATTATAATATAAATTAGTAGTAAAAAAAAGTTTAAGCATTTATTCAAACAATCAATTTCTCTTTACATTTTAATATGTATATTAATTACATTGTTTCAAACTGGCTTTGAAAATATTTTAGGATGTCCGCAAAAGGTAGATTTTATAAAAAATGCTAAAAAATATATTGGTACATAGGTTAAAATTACGTATAATTGAATAATTATTTATATGGGTACGTATGAATCCGGGCCTTTTTTACAACTAGTAATGTTTAATATTTTTTACGAAATCAAAATTGTTTTAGTGAGCAGTGAGTTTTTTGTAAGAAAAAGGTTGATTTGCTCAAAAAACAAATTTTGATAATTTGAACTTTTTCAGGATTATCTTTTTATATAGAGAGGTGTAACAAATGTCATTTTTAGTAAAGATGGTAATTTTGAGTCATGCTATTGTTTTGTAATAATAAACTATTAACTACTTTGAATTTTATTCATATCTGTTGACTTGGAAATTTGGGACTAAATTGTAGGCCTTACTAGTATTATACAAGATTGGTGCATTGCTAAAAATATATTAGGAAATTTCAATTGAAATAATTTTCATTTTGTCTTATTTCTTTCATTATTTAATATTTATCAAATTCCAAACAATATTTTAGTGGACTCAATATATATAGAACATGTGTGATTCTCTGATACGTTTTTAAATATATTTACACCCAAGCAAGAATCTTAAATTAAAAAAATTGAATGGCATTTAGAAGAAAATACTCATTGCTTTATATTGCATTTTATGACAGTTTTGCTTCCAAAAAACTCTAAGCTGTTTCCACAGCAAAAAAATTTCATCGTTCATGAGAGATCGGTGGTTTCAAGAGAGCGATTTATTAATTATAAGTAAAGTAAAATAGATTCAAAATACTCCATTTTTAAATCGTAAAAATTCAATACAGATGATGTGTCTCATTCACATACAAACTGTCAGATGAATACTCCATTAAAATCTGATGATGGATAGTTGCAAAGAACGTACAATAGTTATGGTTGACTTCTTTCTGAAGGAAATTGGACAGTAAAGATTCCCTCTTTTCAAAGACAATATTGAGAATGAAGCATTTGGCAATTGTGAAAACATCCAATGAAGAGACTGCATTTTTATTTAATTTTGTTAATTAATTTTGAGCTTCATTTAATGAATATTCAAAAGTCTATGGATACATTTTTTTCGCTGTAGAAATTTAATTTTACGTTTCTCTAGAAATTTTTTTGAAATGTCTTCCTGGTCATAAAGATATTCTGTAAAGGACAAATGTGCAGAAAATGTAGCTTGAGGGTTCAAACCTGCCAATGGGTTCTCTAAAAAATAATAGCATAAATATATTGCTAACATAAAAAATTAATCTTCGAATGTTTGTCAATAACATTATAATTTAATTTTTTGATTTTGGTAAAAAATGTTTCAACTAAGACATGTTCTAAAGATGGCTTAGTAACTGACAATATAATAAGAAAACATTCTGCAAATTTTCAAAATTTTTCCAAGAACGTGCATATAATATGTATTTATATATACATGTATATATGGCCGGGGTACGCCACTGCTAGCACTTCTACAAATAGTCGACACTTTATAATTTGCAATTGCTCATCCAATCTGCTGTTATTTTAGGAAGTAACGAAGTATTTCTGATAACGAATTTGGTTCTGTTTGAAAAATAGAATATTTTCTCTACAGAAATTTGATAATTTAATCTGTAATTTTTAGAATATGCTCTAATGTTGATACATCAACTGAAATAATCGAATCTTGCCTTAATCGCTCAATGAAAACAGTAAGAATTTTGCAGATGCCTTAAATCTCAAACTGCTGTGGAAAGTTGCAAAAATGTGTACAAGCACAAAACAAGCTGTACTATAAATAGCTGGAAAATCAATGTGGATAAAAGTTTGGGGGGAATTCAAGCAAAAAACCACACTTTACGGGATGCATGTGGGCCAAGATTAAAGACTTTCAAATTNAAATATACTTTGTTCGAACAACTTCCTAACCTACATTTATAATTTAGTACATGTTCAGTCACTTTATCAGTCATTTATGGGTCATCAATTTGGATCTAAAATAGTACTAATATATTTCCT
>CABFPE010000291.1:135915-152798 GCA_900660155.1 Hofstenia miamia
TATATATATATATATATATATATATATATATTAATTTGCTGTTTTGTCTGTAGAATTATTTAAAAAAAATTGTAATTCAAAACGTATACCGTCAAAATTTTGCAACAACATTATGAATTTTTTCCATTCATCAGAAAGGTAGAATTATGTGTGTTGTTCAAGATAAAATCCAAAATCTAGCCACTTTCGATCTAAAACAATGCCTTTGTTCCAAAAAGAAAAACTTTCTAAAATATCACGTGCAGTTTTATATTTTCTTGCACGAAAGTATTTGTTTTCAAGAGCGTCTTTAACAAATGGTTTTAAAACACACGGAACATTATTATATTGCTGACGACCATACAAAAAATTTATTAACTTAAGTAAGTAATTGACGTCTTTTTGGGCGCCATTTACTGAAATTCTTTCACAACAACCAAAATCAAGAATAAAAATATTATTTGTTGACGATTCCAATCTCATATTTCCAAGATGTAAGTCATTGTGAACAAAGCCATTTTCATGAAGTACATTCAGTGCTTCAGTTACATGTAGCACAATTAAGAATTTGGTCAGGTCATCAAGTGTAGCAACATTAACGTTGAGGAGATCAGTACCATTGATAAACTCCATTGTTGAGAAAAATTTTATTTCATCTTTTTCATATTTGTAAAGAATTATAGGCTGATTTGAAAATACATCGTCGAATTCAGGAACCATAGCACTAAATGGTCTTACAATGTGCGGAATATTCAGTTTATTCAGTAGGCACATCGTACTAATTTCTTTTAATATTTGTGCTCTTGGAGTCGAAAACGTATCAGAGCTATTTTCGTCTATTTTCAAATGTACAGTTGAAATTTCTTTTGAAACAAACATTTTTGAAGATTTAAAAAAATGTTTCGGCACTTCAAGAATATTGCATGTTCCAGATGTTCCGCGACCACTAAGTCCTTTTTTAATAAAATTGTTGAATCCTAAAATGCAAGGTGTGTTATTTATGTTGATTTGTGCTACTTTAATATACATACTTTCTTCCCATGAGAGTTGTCCAAATTCTATAATGATTCCTAATTCTTCAGGTAAAAGGATACATGGAAATTGTATTTCTTTCAAATATACTAAGTTCATAACAATTGGTAGCTTAAGACCACTTAAAAAAGTTTGGGATAGTGGGGGGAAATGAAAAGATGGCAATATTTCTCGCATTTGCGAACAGTAAATAGATGCTGTACTATAGAGATTGAGAACAAAAATTACTAGATTTTCATAAACAGATCTTGATTTCCAACGATTAGTGCATTTCGGAACATACATAATATAATTGATAAACGTTTTCTGATCTTTTTGATTTATAATCTTTACTCTTCGCCATTCTCCAGAGGTATCCTCAGATAGAAATAGTTCACTGTGAATAGCATCATGTGAGTGTATAAATATAAAAGCAATATATCTTATTTGATTCTTTAAAATACGTTGATTGGAATTTAGGGTTTCTAAGTGACGATCTAAACTGACTAACGTCGTAAACCAGTGCTTTCCTTGCTTTATCGCATAACGAATTGCAGAAATCCAATCGAAATTAATTTTTTTATCTTGCAGAACATAAAGTTGAATTCTTCTTCGAAGATATTCTTCATATGCAAATTCAGTTCTGCGAGGAATTTTCACAGACATTTGAATGCAATGTTGTAGTATTAAATTTTCTAAAATTATAACAGCTTTCTAAATAGACATTTGTAAATTATTGTATATTTTAACCGCCACATTTATAAAGGACGTCATTTGTGTGTGAGCATGTTTGAAATTACGAAGTTTATAACAGAAAGATACACTTATAGTAATGCTTATACAAAGAAAGACCTTTATCCAAAAAACTAGATGCAATAGGTTTAATACGTTTCTTATAGTGCAAGCCGTATCATTGGACCAAAATCCATTCCAGTCATTTAGAATACTTATGGATTAATCCGTGCAATTTCCAGTAATCAAAGGCTTAATAATGATGGGAAACATAAGTTGAATTTTAATTGTCAGCAATTAATTTTTCTGAACAAAAATTTGCTTTATAAATTTTCAACACAATATTTATTTCAACTTCCTATTTCTATTTTCAAGTATGTTGCCTAACATTGTACAAAGCCTTTGTTCGACATGTAATTCATCGGTTTAATACGTTTCTTATAGTGCAAGCCGTATCATTGGACCAAAATCCATTCCAGTCATTTAGAATACTTATGGATTAATCCGTGCAATTTCCAGTAATCAAAGGCTTAATAATGATGGGAAACATAAGTTGAATTTTAATTGTCAGCAATTAATTTTTCTGAACAAAAATTTGCTTTATAAATTTTCAACACAATATTTATTTCAACTTCCTATTTCTATTTTCAAGTATGTTGCCTAACATTGTACAAAGCCTTTGTTCGACATGTAATTCATCATTAGGCGTTAAGACATTTACGTGTTTTTCTTGGTTTTTAAATCTATGCATTGGTAATGAATTGCACTGGTTTTGATGATGTTCACAACTAAATGCATTAGATTCTCTGAGAAATAATTTAATATTATTCTGTAACCAATGCGTTGAGCTTGGTCGCAAAGAGCGTATAGTTTCCAATATTGTTGGAGGGCGCTTCCAATTTATGTAAAAACTCTGTTCATGAAACTGATTTTAGCAAATATGCTATTACAATTTTCCCAAAAAAAATTTCTAATCGCTGTGAAAATGTTTCTACATCAATCCGCATCCAAGACCTTTGTGAGATTACGGAGTCAGATCGTTCCAAACGTCAAAATTTAAGAAATTGAAGTGGTAAATCGTGTATTTAAGATTTAATAAGAGAATTGCAATTAACGATCTTGTTCCTAAAACAAGCACTTACCGGGCTGATCTTATCACCGTATTAGAAGTGTTACATTTCGCGTTCAACGAGTTTAAATCTTTTTGCTCAAAATGAAGCATATCTCAGGAAAGCTCAACTACAGTCATCTGTGGTAATTTCAATTTTCATGACACGGGTAAGTACTCATTTTATTCTCCTAATGACTATGATATGGATATCATTGATTATATTTCGTCGTTTAATTTTGATAATATGTTAATTTTCCAAAACACATTGGTGGAAATACCTTAGATTTGATATTCAGTGATAATACCAACTTATCTATTTCTAAAGAAATAAATGCAAAACAAAGTTTTAGTGATCCTTCTGTTATTATTGCTGATTTAGAAATCGAACAATGGATGCAAATGACTTTATTAAAAAATATTCTAAAAATTTTTTGATGATAACCCTTTATTTTCATTTTATAATGTTAATGAAATGCTTGCATTTCATCTTGATATTTCATTATTTTCAGTTATAAATCTAAATAATCTCAACTATGTCGAATACTGGTACGAAAAATTATTTAAATTATTTACAGTTTCATACTAAAAAAAACCAACAATGTTTCCTCATTACTTTAAATTACACACAATTCATTTCATCAACAAGTTTGGTACAATTAGCAGATTATTAAGAAAACATCCGATTGAAACAAACTTTTCAAAATCAATGAACTTGAAAAGCTTACTGATAGTTCACCAACTAACAATTGCTTTAAACTTATACGATCTCTGTCAATGAAAAAATTACCATCATCAATGAGTTATAATGATATTATTGTTAACACTGATATTGCGAATACTTTTTAATGAATTCTTTGCTTCAGTATATTCAACGGACAATAAAGACTTCAATCCATTTTCCGAATTCACAATTCAATGCTATTGAAATAACATATGATGATGTACTAGCTGAGTTAAAGTCTTTATTAATTTATAGACAATCTAATGATAAATTTCCTACAGAATTTCTTAAAGCCTTTGCCAACCATCTTAAACCACATGTATTACAGCTATTTAAGTACATAATTTCAAGTTGTCATTATCCTAGTTTATGGAAAATTGCCCAAATCACTCCAAAGGTTCCAAAGCTGGTTCATCCTACTGCATAAATAATTATAGAATAATTAGTTTACTGCCAAAATTATCTCTAGTCTTTGCAAAGATACTGTTTAAGAAGTTCTATCCGATTTGGTCAGTTCCACTGTGTTTTCCAAGTCATCTGGGTAAGAGGAAATAAGATTCTGAGCTTTGTTCGTGATCTGCTTGGTATACAATCATGTAAAATCCGACAAAAACCTGAAGATTTCAAAAATCACGTCATACACTTTTCCTCGTTTTTCTAGTTCAGCTAATAATCTATAATGGCCAAATATGTATGAGGTTTTAACTTATTCATATAACATCTCCAGACGTATCTGTAAGGGATTTTTAAATTTTTTTCGGGTTTATCAAATTTTTAAGTTTTTAATGGTAAAAGGTATGAACTTCAATTACGGTAAAAAAATACGAGAGCAAAAGTATTTGATTTTTATCTGGACTCGGCAAAAGACTTGATGCGTGTTTCTGTCTTGGAATTGGTGCTTTGGGCATCAACTCCAGCTGAAAGGAGAAGAGTTTCAGGGCAAATTCTCTACTGGAAAAAAACGCAAGAGCAGAACTAAGTCGATTTTGAATATGTACACTTTTATATCTGTTACTTACAAAAATTAAAAATTTTAGGTTACGTTTTTAAAAATTTCTCGATGATTTTCTTCTTGGGAGTATCTCAGAAATGGTGTAGAATTTTATTAAGTGTTCTATTAAATTGCGCTCTTTAAAAGAGTAACAATTACTCGCATAGAAAAAATATCGGCAAACATTCGTTTTACCAGCATAATTCAAAATATTTTTTCTGAAAATTCTATTTTTATTTAATTGCAATGTGCTATTCTACTTAGAATCAATATTTTTCATAATTTTTATATTTAGATTGCAAGAGTCAGTAGTTCCACATATTAGTAGTTGTTACTGTATTCAAACTTTGTAAATATTTCAAATTTTGTAATCGTACGAATTTAAATAAAAAACATGTAGCATGAAGAGGTTTTGAACATTAAATCATCTCCATTTGGGCAAGAACATTGCAATCAGCTTTGGTCTTAATTTAACAAAGCACGATGATGACATTCCAATACAAAAAATAAATTTCCTGTTGATTGCTTACAAATATTTAAAGGTAACACAAAAGTCCTATTTTTTTATCCATAATAATCTATATTGTTATAATTACATTTAGGTTGAATTGAGCTTATTTATCAGTATAAGATGATGAAATTCATTTTTTTTAGTATAAAAAATTGTTAAATTATTGAAATATTCACGCAATGCTATATTGTTGTTCCTGTTGTATATATGCACGTTGTTGGTTTAGAAGCATAATTGTATTGCAATTTGCATACATTTTTATATCTTTAAAGTGTGGGCTAAGCACAAAAACTGCCGCATTGGGTTTTTGGTGGGGCAATGCTGGGCAGACTATAGCAAAGGAGAGCAGGCAGTGTTTTTCAACGATTGATACTGGAGGAATATGGACTGAAAATGGCCCATTTTCGGCCGCCAGTGAGCAATTTATAGGGAATAAAGTTGGTAAATGCAAGCTAATTTGGGCATACTATGGTCAGACAGTCGGTTAGCCCAATGCAGGATTTTCGTGGGCTTATTTGACATTGTTGGCGAGCAACCACACCGTGGCCACTGATAATCCTATAAAGTCCCCATGCAAAAAACACCGTGGGCTTTATGTGGGCAATGAAAAAATTGTTTGCTAGGTATTAGACATACTTCATCTACTATTTGTATGGCAGAAGATTTTACCTAATGATGACGTTTTTCAACACGAAAATGCTCCAATTCCCCAATTTAATCTGCAAACCACAACAACAATTTCTAAAGGAAAATGATATCACTAAATTTAAATGGGCGTCACTCAGCCCAGACGTGAACCCTATTGAACTTGTTTGCAGTCTAATGGAAACCAAGTTGCAACGTGAATATGGGACTTCAATTAATGTTATGAGCTCAATCAAACTCTTACAGAAACTCTCGATGGAGGCTATTAGCTATCGAAAATATTTGATACATTCCATTTGTGATCACATTGAAGTATTACGTTTGGAGGATTTACAAACTATTAAACATCTTATGTATATTGTGAACAGTAACATACTTTCATGCAAAATATTTATTAATAATAATATCTGCTTTATGCATAAACCGAAATGGATACTAAAAATTTAATACATAAAATATGATTGAGTTGGGTCATTACATGTATTAACATCTCGCACCTGGCATCCAATTAAATAATGACGCTACTTCAGATGTTAAAATATGCTTTTACGTTAAGAAACATGTTTTAAGCCATATAAGTAACTAAGAATTTCTTTATAGAGCCATGTGCCTACATTATACCACATAGCTTGCAATGGAAGAAAAAACCAGCTGCTGGGTTTCTCCATAGTTTCGGCTGGTGTCAGTGTGTGTAGCCGNAGATTTTACCTAATGATGACGTTTTTCAACACGAAAATGCTCCAATTCCCCAATTTAATCTGCAAACCACAACAACAATTTCTAAAGGAAAATGATATCACTAAATTTAAATGGGCGTCACTCAGCCCAGACGTGAACCCTATTGAACTTGTTTGCAGTCTAATGGAAACCAAGTTGCAACGTGAATATGGGACTTCAATTAATGTTATGAGCTCAATCAAACTCTTACAGAAACTCTCGATGGAGGCTATTAGCTATCGAAAATATTTGATACATTCCATTTGTGATCACATTGAAGTATTACGTTTGGAGGATTTACAAACTATTAAACATCTTATGTATATTGTGAACAGTAACATACTTTCATGCAAAATATTTATTAATAATAATATCTGCTTTATGCATAAACCGAAATGGATACTAAAAATTTAATACATAAAATATGATTGAGTTGGGTCATTACATGTATTAACATCTCGCACCTGGCATCCAATTAAATAATGACGCTACTTCAGATGTTAAAATATGCTTTTACGTTAAGAAACATGTTTTAAGCCATATAAGTAACTAAGAATTTCTTTATAGAGCCATGTGCCTACATTATACCACATAGCTTGCAATGGAAGAAAAAACCAGCTGCTGGGTTTCTCCATAGTTTCGGCTGGTGTCAGTGTGTGTAGCCGATTGGACCGACAGATTTTTGTGTGTGCAATAGTGTAACATTACAAGTTTCTCTCTTGGTCCATTACGAAAAGTCGAATAACAACCAATTTAGACTGATTAGGAATTCCTTTTCGCAAATTTAATTCAGGAAATTTAGATGGATTGCTATCCATGTGACAGAACATTCGGTTGACAGTGGACATGCGACTATCTTTTAAAGAAAACAGTTCTCATTCCCTCAGCTCATGTGCTTTGCGGTCATTGATTTCGTATTTGTTCCTGAAAAGGTGCTAACAGATTTTTAGTAGACTAAGTGATAATTTACTAGCATAGCTTATTTATCTAAATGTAAGAGTTCCTTACATATAATAATCACATGTAAAAGTAATATTAAGGTTTATGAAATACAGTACTGGGGTATTTTGATACATTTTGATAATAAATATTTAGCTTACGGCATTATAGCACTCTAATATACCAGTTTTATGTTCTCATCTCACGTTAATTTGGATATAAAATGGGGTCAGGTTAACATATAAATCAATAGGAAAGCTAATGAATGAAAAATTCCTTACATCTAAACTACAGCGTAATTGCATCGTAAGTGACACCCAGCAAGGATCTTATAATGTTTTTATCCTCTCGAATTGAATTGCCTACTTCTAATTTAAGATTATGATTGGCTTTTAATCTCAATATGAATATCAAACCGAGAAAAATAGGAAATTCAAATTAAGCCAAATGAATAAGCTAAATTATTATATAATATTTAAAAAGATTTGCATTAATTTATAGCAATTTTTAACATGTTTACACTTACCAGTTGCCGCTTATCTGTGGTAAGCTATAGTTAAGCACTGTATAGTAATTCCCTTTACGTTCTCCAAGTGATAACATTGAAACTGAGTGATACGAGTCGCTGGCTACTTGGTCTCCTTTAACTTAAATATCAAAACTGCTCCGTGTCACATTAACAAAATATTGCTTTACAAAATTATAAGTAATAAAATTCTCTTCTTTTGATTCTCTTTTCAAGGTTTTCACTGCCTTCTGCCAATAGATGGACACGGGTGTAATATTTTTTATACCCACATTCCACCGCACCCGCAGTGAGTAGGCCGGCAACCGCACGGCATCAGCATGTCTGTTAGAAATCTTCACCATTTTCTAAATGTCGTCTGTCATTTTAAATAATTAAGCCAAAAATATTAATCACAGAATTGACTATCCTTTAATTTTGTTTAGTTGAATAAATGACATCGAATATATTATATTACATATAATTAATATTGTATTAGTTTAGTATTACGCATGTAACAAAATAAAAATGTCTACCCGCACCGCAACCCGCTTGGCATTTGAAATTCAATACCCGCACTGCACTGCACTGCCATTTCAGAATTAATGTATAATTCAAGCAATGCAAAATTTCAGCACTAACTGAGAATTTTTTGAAAATTAGTAAAACTCTTTATATATTCTATATACATGTACACGTCGATATAGAAAAAACAAAGCAATCCATGTTACAAAAATACCACATTCAAACAAAAATACATAATTATTCTTTCTTTTTACAAACAGAAGTTGCACTTTTTACAATTTTTTGCATGTTATTAAAAAATATATTACAGCAAGAAGCAATGTAATTTGAAATACAATAAAAATGATCACAACAAAAAATAACACTGACATCTGCATGCTGAAGAAGTTTAATACAACCCAATCGCAAATTATTTGAAAATGTTTTGCAGATTTCTTTATAATTAACTGCCAAAAACTCCATGTAGCGAACTACAACATCAACTAATTGCATTGAAGGAATTTTTAAGCCACCTTTATTCGAATCCTTCAAATATTTATATATACACCGTCATCTGCATCAGAACTTAAATTCAAAATTTCATGGCAATGGAAACAACTTGATATTGCAGGATTCTTCAAAAGTTTGTTCGAAATGTACCCAGCAACGTAACAACAAATTTCAATTTCTGTTGATTTTAATTCGCAATTATCATCTGAAAGGTGAATGGTTTGATCTAAAAATAAAGGTATTTCCAAAACGTGTTTAAGATTGGAAACATCATGTTGCTTCAGAATAGATTTTAGCTTAATTATTCTTTCAGAACGCTCAATTTCCTGAAGTCCTACCAAAAATCTGCCACCACTCATTTGACGGTAGCGTCCAAAATGACGCTCAAGACTATCTTGATGAAATCTGGCAGTTAATATATATTTTAATGAAGAACTCTCCAATAGAAGTTCGCTAAGATCAGCAAGTGCATGTATGGTAGTGATAGCAGCATGAAAAGTTTGAGATGTTAGACCTGGTAAACGTGACAATCTCCACTTCTCAATCCATTTACTAAATTCACGTATAAATATATTTTGCCACCTCCTTCAGAAATGCCTTGCAAAATCGCTTTGTATGATCATTACATTTTGCATTCATGTTAGACACCATATATTCCATAGAAATACAAAATTTGCAGTTGACACCGCATTGTTGTTGTTGGGTAAATAGCTCTTAATGGCATGTGGAACTTTGTCATCAAAAACCGCTAACGCCAATGCAACATTAAGTTTTTTGTTATCTGGATGTAAAACCGCTTGGTTTAAAGATGGAGCTTTTCGCAGAGTAGATACATTATCTTTTTCAGAATTATAAACAGTGTTTAAGACTGACCAAACAGCTTTGCTTTTCTCTTCCAAGACTACAGAAAAAACATCCAGGGAAATATTGATAGCTGGCAGTGTGAAAGCCGAAAAACTATACCAATTGTTTCTAATATTCTTTATCAAATGTACTGGATCAAACATAAGAAATATTGGAAAAAGACCATCTTTCAGCAAAACTTTGTTCTCACTGTTGTCACATTTGTACTTTTCAAGCAAAATTCTGTACACGCCTATGTTAACACGACTATTATCACATACCATTAATACCAGATAATGTATTCCCAGTATATCGCAGTTCTTTATCAAGATACATCTCATCAAAAGTTAAAATGCAGTCTGTAAACTCAGATGAGCCTAACAAAGAATCGACAAACACATCCATATTGATATTACCAGTTTTGCAATTGGGCATGCAACATTTGTTAACCATTATTCTATACGTTGATATAGCGAGAAGATATCACAACACTGCACATAAAGCTAACTCAATAATTACTGTGATTAATCTCTTGATAATGCACCCGCTTAAATAAAACCTTGCAAATGATTGGATGGCATATTACACACACTGAAAATGTAGGATGCGAGTCCAAGCGGCGTGAATTAGCATTATTATTTATCGTGGCCTCTAACAATTTAGAATTTGCTGCAAGGTTCCGGGCCGTGTTTATAGAAGGCCTTGGTTGCATCAAAAAAATGATTTCAAATTTTATTCAAAATTGAAATGTTTAATTAAAATTTATTATTGCCAAAATTATGACCAAATTGCTAAAGAATATATGCGATGTTTTAAAGCTATCATTCATACGAAGTAAATTAGTAATTACATGACGTATAATGTAATCAATTATCAATACTAGCGGTATAGTGTTAGTTATTGATAGTTTTGACAGCGCGAAATGTCTGTGCGTTTCTAATTGCTTTGCTGTTTGCATTGTTATATGCATCTGTGCCAAGCAATTGGGTCTGCCGAATCTTATTTGTTCTTTGTAGCAACTTGGTCATTGCTACTTAATAAATTTGCTAATGATAATCTGTTATATGCAATTAAAACGCATAGAAATAGTGTATTTTTGCTATTATAACTGGTGTCGTTGTGAGTTTCATAAACCTATCTCGCTTTCCGCTATTCGCAAAGTATCTCATTGCAATACAATCTCAAACCCATCTGCTGAGACAGCCTGAGGACGTCTTTTTGAGACACATGGTGTCTCAATGAGACATCCTAGAGATATTGTTTTGGACGCATATTAAAACAGATTTAGGATCGTTCTAGGATACATTTTGCGAAGTTCTTGTGTTGTAGCTACGATGGCAATTATGTCGCAGTGAGATGTTTTTAGGATATCGTGAGGATTTCTCATTTTTGTCTGGGTCTAGTTAAAAATATTTGAACAATAGAACGTTGAAAATTGCATTGAATTAAAATATCCACCTTTGGTTTGGTAATTAATCCAGGTATTTTGGGCATCCATGTCATTATGCAGATCTGATGATGATGAGCACTCCCATAACATATCAATCATTTTTGGAGTTAAATAACCAGTAAGCAGCACGATTGCAATGCATAATTGAAATTCCTTAATAGAGACAGTCAATTGATGATTGTTTTGCAATGCATACACAATACTCATATTTCTAATATGTTCAAATACTTCTTGGGAAAACAATAATTTAAATATATCAAGTGGTGTTATTTCACTAATTTTAACTGAAATTGTATCAAAATTGTACACCATTTTACATTATGTTNGATAAAGCATGATTGATATTTAAAATCTGTTTCTTTCCACTCAAATAAAATTTCAATAATTTTAACAAATGTTCATCAAATCCAAATTCAGCTAATTTATTCAAATTGATATTATGGGGAATGATATCGAAGGCTTTACAGATGCCAAAATAAATTCAACAATTTGTAGTATTATTATCTAGCTTAATATAAACTAAATATAAATATTCCAAAAGATTTGTAATTGTGGAACGCCCTTAACGAAAACCATGATGTGATTTATAAAGATATGTATGAAGTTATACAGCAAACTTTCAAAATTAACCGAAATACTTAGTTATATACTATAGTAATTGGTCAATAGTTTGTGAACTTAAAGCGATTCCCAGATTTTAAAATTGGAACTACATATGTTATTTTCCATAAATAAGGATAAAAACACGTTGATATTATGTGTGAGAATATTGTGTGTAAACATAAAGCAATTTCAACTACAATTTGCTAAAGAAAATTGGAAGGTAATATATCAGATGTAGCTGCTGAAGATGATTCATGATCTTAAATCATTTCTTTTCCATACCAAAGGTTGGAAACGAACGGCAGTGTTCGGTAAATCCTGAAGCAGAAATTGTATGGAACACAACAAAATCAACACAAAACTATTAATAGCCTGCAGCAGTTTGTTGAATACAAGCTGCAGAATAAACGGATAATATTAATTGAAATTAATTAAAATATAGTTTTGGGAAAAATGTATGGCCCGCACTTCAGCCTGGAGCTCATTTATTTTGGCCCGACCCACAACCCGCATAAATATTTTTTTTCAGGCTCATTCAGTCAGTGGCCCATCGCGGTCGGGTAGGACTGCATTCTGCTCTTGACATCCTGGCCAGCTTACAACCTTGGCATGCCCACGTAAATTGTGTTAGACGCAATGAGTCACTTAATTGATTTTGTCTGCTACAGTTAGCAGAGAATTTTAATAATTGATAAAATGACGATTGCAATCCTGGTAATAATTAGTTGTGGCAATATGTATATTAATGAATTTGTTGTGTCAGTGGGTATTGACATCATGTGATGTCCGGATATGTTACATTCTGCAGGCCACCGAAATTATATGATGTTATGCTTAATTTTACCATAGCAGTGCATTCATCATATGATGCCTTACTGTTTATTTGTCCGATCAGAGCTGTTATTGATATCATATGATGTTTACAAAGAATGCATGAAGTCTAGTGTTCTAAGCACGTGCAACTAGTTTCAAATAATAGTGACCATTTGGAAGCAAAATTATGCTAAATAGGTGATACTGTGTACGGCAACGCTCAAGTTAGTGGGCAACTATTAACAGGTTAAATAGTTGGATTTAAGAGCTCATGCAAAAATTCATTAGATAACTTCAATAAGTGGAGGGAGAGGGAACAGAGAAGATATTTCTGCAATGATGTTGGAATCATTTGTAGGAAACATTATCTGAGTGTTATACAAATGAATAAGTTTATGATATTCAATCAACCGGGGACGTCACACTGCGTAAATTTGAAACGGAATTTTGAAAGTTTTGAAAATTAACTTTGTGAATATCATATGAAAATTCTTTAAAAAATTCAAAATGTAAAGAATATTAACATACAAATCTATTTTCTTGAAAATATACGACTGCTCATGGAATCNTTGGCTGTTTTGAGATAAAAAAATTTGGATTCGAGTTGGAATCCAACATAGAATATTGATGAGATGAGATTTTAAGTACGAATGGTAGTTAAAAGTGTACTTTATTTCAATTCCCTATAAAATTGGAAAATGGAAAATCGAATATCAAGCTCAAATTCGAAGAAAAATCTCAACTTAATTATATTTATTGCAAAGGAAAATATAATCTCATTGTACCGAACTAGGAACAAAGCTGTACTCGAGGTTGGTGGTGCTGGATTTTATTTGTTGAAAAACGAAATGTGTTCAAAATATAATAGAAAAATACAGCACTCAAATTTAGGGCCTTTTGTTAATTCTTTAGGAGTACAGCACTGACTAGGGGCCATTTATATCAGTTCTACTAGTTGCCATTTGCAAATGTTGTTACTACTTATTGTGTACTTTCTCTTTATATATATATATATATATATATATATATATATATATATATATATATATATATATATAAAGGTTAAAGTTTTTGTGGAAAATTGCAAAATTCATTGCAATTTTTAAAAGATAGGAATTGATTTTTAATAAATTGCAAGTTTTACTTTGAAATAATTAAAACAACCCATTCAAAACATTCTAGGACTGCAACTGCCCTAAAAATCACGATGTCACAAATTAGGTCTAACTGTTGAAATCCATTAAAATAGTTTAAAAACGTCCCTTCAACCACAAATATTGTTGGAAGATTTATGCCATTAATGGGCATGAAACTTAAGATACACTGCATTGTGATTATTGTAGAGGAATTTTAACTCTAATAGAGCACATTGCATTCCTTTCATTATCAAGATCAAATGATATTATGGTATTCTAAGGAAACACGAAAACATAATTAAAAAAATTTAGACTTGGATTCATAAATAATTGGCTTCAGTTACATGGGAGAATGTGATACTTCACACATAAATTTTTCAGCAAAACTTTACAATTAAAGAAAACTAAGCTTCAAGGAAAAGACTGATTTTTCTTTTACTCTTAGCAATATAATTTCCTATTACCAGACCTTCAGCAAATATTGTGATTAATCACAAATACTTGGACCTCTATTTAGTATTAAGTCAATGTTTCGATACTAGCATCTATCTAGAGCCTTAGAAAGTCAATTCAGTGATTGAAATTTTTGGGCTTTATTAACTAAAATGACAGGCGAAATTTAGAAAATCGCGGGTGTGTTGTGGGTGCGGGTGAATATTCCTACAGACATGCGGATGTGGTGCGGTTGCGGGAATAAAAAATTACGCCTGCTTCCATCTATCATCATCTGCAAATAACCAACAATGACTATTGCAAAATCAGGAACATCGTTTATAAAATGAGCGGCAGGCCCAAAACATTCCCTTTAGGGACTCGGCTAGTGACATTGATTCTTGATAGAGATAAAGCATGATTGATATTTAAAATCTGTTTCTTTCCACTCAAATAAAATTTCAATAATTTTAACAAATGTTCATCAAATCCAAATTCAGCTAATTTATTCAAATTGATATTATGGGGAATGATATCGAAGGCTTTACAGATGCCAAAATAAATTCAACAATTTGTAGTATTATTATCTAGCTTAATATAAACTAAATATAAATATTCCAAAAGATTTGTAATTGTGGAACGCCCTTAACGAAAACCATGATGTGATTTATAAAGATATGTATGAAGTTATACAGCAAACTTTCAAAATTAACCGAAATACTTAGTTATATACTATAGTAATTGGTCAATAGTTTGTGAACTTAAAGCGATTCCCAGATTTTAAAATTGGAACTACATATGTTATTTTCCATAAATAAGGATAAAAACACGTTGATATTATGTGTGAGAATATTGTGTGTAAACATAAAGCAATTTCAACTACAATTTGCTAAAGAAAATTGGAAGGTAATATATCAGATGTAGCTGCTGAAGATGATTCATGATCTTAAATCATTTCTTTTCCATACCAAAGGTTGGAAACGAACGGCAGTGTTTGGTAAATCCTGAAGCAGAAATTGTATGGAACACAACAAAATCAACACAAAACTATTAATAGCCTGCAGCAGTTTGTTGAATACAAGCTGCAGAATAAACGGATAATATTAATTGAAATTAATTAAAATATAGTTTTGGGAAAAATGTATGGCCCGCACTTCAGCCTGGAGCTCATTTATTTTGGCCCGACCCACAACCCGCATAAATATTTTTGGCGAAATTAAAAATTGAAAATGTTTATTTTGGAATTAATGGTAAGAATTACAATAATGAATATTGGGTTTCATTTCATTGTTTTTCAAACAGACAGCGAGACGCTGCATCATTTTAATTTTCTGAACAAAAAGAAATCAGTGATTTCAGTTTTCATTAGATTTCTATATGATTTTATTATTGCATGTACCTAAATCTAAATGTCATTTTACATTTATTATAAACCTTTGCATTTTTAAAAACCTCACTGTAGCTTTTCACTTGAGAGAGTGTAAAAAGGCAATATAGTAAAATCCCATTTGTTCCTATTCACCCCCCTCCAAAAGGGTGAATAGAAATACGTATAAAAGTTTAAAAAATCCTGAAAATGAAATATTTTTATTTTTTTTGAAATGTAATATCATGATCTATTGGGCACATTATGTGTAAAATTTCAATCAAATGCATATTACAAATACGAGATCTTGGAATAAAGACTTAAAAAACCGCTCCTACTCACTCCATTCGACTGTATTAAGGGATTTTCTTTTGTAATTTTTACTGTACAATTTTAATGAATTTTTCTTATTTTAGAGGGGGGCCTGGCCCACTTGCCCCCTCCTCCCCTCTGTATCCGCCCTTGCCAGATAGGTTAGCAAATGAAACTTAACTGTTATTTACTGCATGTAGGCATAATTTACATGTTATAAACTTAAGCATTTTTATGGAGTTTCTATAATTACATTTTTCATTCCACATTCAATTTGATTTACAAGTATTTAAATGACAAACATATTCATAACCATGAGGAAACAAGACAGGGATATGCCTGAGTGAAATGATGTTATTTGAGGAACTGATGAGAAAACATATGTGGTGAGCAATGAAAGAAACATGATTAAGACAATTGGAAAACCAACCATGGATAACAACCAGAAAAATAATCAAAAGGAAACTTGTAAGCACAGTTGATATTAGGAGCACACTGGTACAGAAAAACGTGTTACAAATGTTAGAAGAAGCTATGGAGAGATATGAAAGAGACAGTCTATGATGCACATTTACTAAAATCATAAAGAGTGNATGAGGATTGCAATAAACAATACATTGGAGAAACTAAAACATCTGGGAACAAAAAGTAAAGACATGTAAGAGGACATTTATATTCAGAAATATATTTATGCAATCTTTAAATCAAAGAAGAAAATTTTAAGGTACTTCTAAGACTTACACATTATAAAATTCGCGAGCAATTTGTTATTAAATCTACAAGGAAAGAAATATTATTAAAAAAAATCAGATTTATAGTATATGCAATGTATTTATACTTTCTCTTGTGTAGTTGATTATAAAATATATATTTACCACATTGGTCTCTACAGACGATGATTCCTAGCAATCAAATTTTTAACTGCGTTAGATATTTCAAATGCTTCAAATCACAGTATATTTGCATTTAAGTACATACACGGTGGTGGCTTAGAAGTTTGAAAATTGAGCTCAATTTCCTTAATAATTATATATATATATATATATATATAT
>CABFPE010000291.1:158168-173989 GCA_900660155.1 Hofstenia miamia
ATGGGATAAAATTTTTTGCAAAATTTTGACACGTGAACAACTATGGCTACGAACAAATTTTTTTTTGCATTGCATAGTAAACCAATAGCGTTTAAACAATTGATGATGAGCTAGGTAATATATTAATTTAAGGATATATAAATTTGTAAAAAACCTCTTTCACTTACAGTTAAGCATAGTGCATAATCTATGCTGCACTTTCAATAGTTATTTGCAGACGTCACATGGCACTGTTTAAATTTCTTGTAATGTTATAGCAAAGATGGCTGGGCATAGTAATGTTACTCCCTCAAAAGAAACTAGCAAAGTGGAATATCAATGAAACTCTTTTGTGCAACACACACATCTTTCTTATAATTATTTAAGCCATAGCCTTGTTGCAATATTCATTGCAAAGTACCCCAAACTGTGTCCACATAGAAAAATGTAAACAGGTTCTAACTGTTAACATCCAACTGATATTCATATATCATATTGTCAATATCTTCTCTCGTAGGCTGGTCTTCTTTGTGCATTTATTTGTTCATCTGTTGTGAGTTGGTTCGGCACCACTTTCGTAATTTCATCAATGATTTTTTTCTCTTCTTCCTCTTCTTCTTCTGCTTGTGTGAATCGGTTTTTGACATTCTTGGTTGAGGCCTGTAGGCTCCTCTCTTTCATTTGCTGAACTGTTATCTCATGCATTCTTGTTGTCCTTGGGATTTCCTTTTGTTTTCTTGTATTGCTCTCAGTTTGTATCTCAACTCTTCTAGCTCCAGTCGCTGGTTTTCATGGTTTTCGTCTCTGTCCAGCTCTGTTGACCTGAGCTTGTACTTGAGTTGTTCTATTTCCTGAGCCTGTATGTCGTTGTCCAGAATTAACTGCCTGTTCACATCTTTTAATTGTGGCATACTCTTTCCCATTTTGTGTTCTGTTCCTGGAAGCATTTGTTTAATTGTGCTAACTGTGTTGTTAGTGCTTTGATGTCTTTCTGGAAGTTTTTGCTTTGGTCTACTAGGCGATTGTCAATTTCAATTTTTAGTTCACTCATTGTGTTTTCGTTCTCTTGTTCCAGTTTTGCCATCCTTTCCAGCAACAATTGTATTTTGGATCTTAGTATTGTTTCTGTTTCATTTGTATTTCTTAAAATATTTAAGACTTCACTGGATTCTGTTTTTGGGGACATGTGTAGGGTTTCCAGTTCCGTGGGGGATACATCTGTTTCAGAGCATGTCCTCCTTTGGGTGTGGGTTGTCTTGCTTGTGCCTTTCTTGGCACTACCTTTCCTGGCTCTTGTGTTTGTCATTTTGATTAGTAGTGGCTAGCAGTTTGGTGCAATTCTTGTCTTTGAACCTGCTTTAGATTAGTTGTAGTAGTGGTAACTGACTATCTGTCATATTAGATTCTTTGCATGTGTGTTGCTTTTCTTACTATTGATTCTAACTCCTGAGTTAGAATGTTTGGTTGATTCTTCCTCTTGTTCTTATCTGTCACAGTCGCCATGTAGCATCTGCTACCAAGCTTTAACAGAGTTAATAATTCTCTTAAATCCTTGTTTCCTGCTATATGCTGGTATGGATGCACTGTTATTTCCCTACTCCAATATAAGATATGTTATGGTTAACTTGCATTAAGTTTGAGTAGCTCCATACTATTTAGGTACGCCATTGTTGCAGTTCCTCTCCGTGATTTCACTATGGCCTCTGGCTGACTTCAATCACTGAACCAATTCACATCCATGTGCCTCCATTGTTGTTTGAGTAGTTCATATATCTAACTTAAGTGCAGGTTCATGGTTTGGACCAAGGACCCTCAAGTTGCTCCCAATATGTGCCCAAACCACTACTACTGCATTTGCTGTTTAGCTTGACATTAGTTATAAATAATCAAACCAATATAAAATCTAAACATAACATTTTTGAAGAGTTTACTTCAACAAATTGCAAATTGATTTCTAGTGTATTTATAGTTAACTTAAAAAGTACCTGTCGTTTGAAATTCAAATTTAGATTGTCTGCCAAAAATGGCTAAAAATAATGGAAGCAATTTCACTCCCTTTGTTTTGTCAAATTGTTCGACAACAAGTACTAATTTCTATTTTAATACTTGGTTGCATTTACAAAGATAATGTGCTAATTAAACTTAAAATTGTTTTTAATCAATAATAATAATTCGATCCTAATCTTGACTAATCAGATGATCTTTCTTCTCTCAGCAGCATTATGCTTTGGATTATGCTACAGCATTCCCCTGGGAAAAGACACCAACAGATATGACAATGTCAAGAGCTGTTTAGATTCGATCTACAGATAGATAACTGGTGGCAGATTTACAGAATAATTGTAGATCCATGCATTGCAATTGACCTCTACAAACAAACAAAAACAATGGCACTGATGATGTACAAGGAAGGAAAAAATGAACACTTTTTAGTCTATGTGGCATGAACGTTAGCCAAAAACACATACAATATATCTAAAAATATATGTAAAGAAAAAAAAAGACAGAAGAAAATTGTCATAAAAAAAAAAACAATAGGGAGTAAATAAAATAAACAAAACAATGGAGGAATTTCCACAATAAAATGGAGATATGAGTTGATTATAAGAATGGACTTCCAGCATCTAATATTTGAAGAGAAAAATGCACCAGAGATCTGGAAAAGAACTACAGCATGGCTACTGGTGATATTTACAATAGAACACAAAGAAGTAAAATTACCAATCTCACTACACATGAGAAACAAATTAACAAAAGCAAAGAAATTTGAGATAGCACTATCCCTAATCAATACACAAACAAAAAACTGGATCCTCAAGGGACATATTGAGAAAATGTCAATCTCCCAACAAATCAGAGAAGCTGATGCAAACAATAGAGAAGAGTATCAGTCAAATAATAATGAACAAGAACCAGATGGGAAAAATGTCAATTGTGGATATGGAAACAAGACAGGGATATGCCTGAGTGAAATGATGTTATTTGAGGAACTGATGAGAAAACATATGTGGTGAGCAATGAAAGAAACATGATTAAGACAATTGGAAAACCAACCATGGATAACAACCAGAAAAATAATCAAAAGGAAACTTGTAAGCACAGTTGATATTAGGAGCACACTGGTACAGAAAAACGTGTTACAAATGTTAGAAGAAGCTATGGAGAGATATGAAAGAGACAGTCTATGATGCACATTTACTAAAATCATAAAGAGTGACGAAATGAAGAAAAAAGGCGGAATAACCAAAACAGTGGAAGGCTGTGAGTTGGTAAACAATGGAGGAAAAAGAATTGCTAACATCCTCACACTATTACTGTCCCCAAATACCCAACAGACAATTGATAGAATAAACATTGAAAAGTTTGGAGAAGTGAGCCCAGCAAAAATAATCAATTGGATTGATACAGATGATGAATGGTTACTAGTCAAGATTAAGGTAATGAAAGAGACTAGAGAAATTAAAGAAAGAAACTACTAGAAAATCAAAGAGCAACAAACAGTAGCAACAATGAAATTGATGTTTATGGAAGCTTTCGCAAAAACAGAACTAGAAGAGCTACTTAAACCATATAATCATTTAGCAATAGATGTTGAATGGGTTAGGGGTTGAGAATAGACTTAAAGGAAGAGTTATGATTGAAGCTGAGCAGATGAGGGTTGACACAAGCATTCTGGAATACAATTGCAGATGGTGAATGAATTACCCTGGCACAATGGGGCTATCAACAGCACCAATGACAACTGGCTGATACAAAGAAATTTAAAGACAAGTTGAAGCAAAAATCTTAATATGCATGTTGCTGGAGACAATAATGATACCAATTATTCTTCCAAGATGGAGACTGCCAAAGGAATTAAAATTCGCCAAAGCTTTCTTACAGGAATATAAATCATACCTTAATACAAAGGAGAAAGCAAGAGCAATGATAGACTGTGATGACTACAAAAATTCAAATGAAATCATGTTGAGAAATGACAATCATGAAAGATTGTAAATCAAAGGGATGATATCCCCATATCCACTGTACACACAAGGAAAAATGATACACATGCAACTATAAGATTTGCGAAATTTAATTGAACTGTGACAGACAACACCAATGTAGCATAATCAAACAATTAAAGCTGCACAACAAAAGAGATTAATCAGAGAAGATTAACATTGAATTCAATGATGATTTATTTTTCTTTAACAATGTCGTCATTTTGTTTGTCTTATGGGCTACATTTGCTATAAATGATCCATAGTAGTTTATAAATCCCATTATTATTCATAGGTCTTTTTTCATTTTCAGACTACTAATGATCTGTATCATTTCTTTTGCATTGTGCTGCATTTTTATCTCTCCTTTCAATATTTGTCTTCCCAAGAATACTACTTGTGTTTTCAAAATTTCACATTTTTTCCATTTACATGCAGTTCTACATTATACAGAATTGTTAATATTCTATCCAGTTTATCCATATGCTTCTCGATTGTATCACTTGCTATCAGAATGTCATCTATGTATGCACTTCAATCTTTTTGTTATTTTGCTTTAGCACTTTTGTTGAGGTAGTGGTGCCTTTCATAATCCAAAAGCCATGTACATCCATTCTAATAGACCATATGGCGTTATAAATGCTGTGTTTTCAATATCTCTAGGCTCCATCTGCACCTACCAAATTGCCTTACATAAGTCTATACAGGTGTAATACTTATTTTTGCTAGCCTTATATATGATATCTTCTATCCTTGGAAGTGTGTATGTGTCTGTCTTTGTAATATCATTTAGCTTGCAAAAATCTATGCACAGCCTGTGCTTATTCCCTTGTTTGACAAATACCATCAGCACAGCATACAGGCTTTTGCTAGGTCTTATTATCTTGTTGTCTATTCGTTCATTCAAAATAGTATTGTAATTTTCTTTCAAATTTTCTGGCATCTCCTACATGGTAATCTTATCAGTTCATCCATGGTCATTATAATTTTGTGTGTTTCTCCCACCACTTTTCCAACACTTATCTCTCCAAAGTTGAATATTTTTGCGTGTTTTTATAGGATTTCAACCAATTTTTCCCTTTCTTTTTCAATCAGATGCTGATATTCCATTTCACTAATTTCTGGTATTTTATACTCCTTGTCTTCTTCTATTATGTTAACTGTCTTATTCACCATTATTTTTTCCAAATTGACTCTCTTACCTTTTATCTTAAGGGTGTCTCTTTTTATGTTAACTATTTTGTTAGTCACATTCAATATCAGTATAGTACCTTTACCTTTCTTTACTGTGCACAGGCTTGATGGAATTGATAATTTCCTCATATTAATTCCTTTCTGATCATGTATCATGATTTCTGCACTCAGATCATTTCCCGTTTATATCTGGTACATTTTCCAATTATTTGGTAATATTTTGATATCCTCACTTAATTGAAATTGTATTACCTCCATGTTTTCTTCTTCTTCTTCATGTGTTGTTAATATTTCTTCCTGTACTGATATTGTTTTGTTCATGTAATCTATGATGCACTTGTTATTCATCAGAAAATCATTCCCCAGTATCACTTTGTACAGTAATGAGTTTTTCTCTGTGTCTATAACTGTAAATGTTTGTGAGAATGTTGTGTCTGCAATTCAAATTGGTACCTCTTGCAGTTTCGCCTTTTATGCCAATATAATCTCTTGGTGCATTTATTAACTTACTTTTTTCTTTTTGTAGATTTTGTCTTTCAAATCCTAACCTTGATGCACACTCATCAGTAATAATTGATATTACTGCTCCCATATCTATAGTTGCTTTGACCATTATTCCAAAAATTACAACTGTGATTGTATTTGTTTTGATTTGGTCTTTTATGATTTATTGGTGCATGTTTTATTAGAGATGGCACTCCTTTTAACTTAAAGTGCCACTGTTGGTTTCTTTGTTTTGTTCTTCTTCATCCTCATCATCTAGTAAGTCTTCCTTTTCAAAATATGCTTCTTCCTCCTCAATTAAATTCACTTGTCACTTACAATATTTTTTTGTGTGGCCTTTCTTACTGCACATTTGGCATTTTAAGTCTTTCCTATGTATTCTTTTTATTGTACCATCTTTCAATTTTATTTTTAAAATCTCATCTCTAGGTTTTTTCACATCTTTTCCTGTTGTTTTACAATTATTATTTGTCATCAATCAATAATGGTCCTGCTTTTAACATTGCTGAATTTTCATTTATCTGAGCATTGTTTTCCATTGTCACTTGTATGGCTAACCCTTTCCTTATTGTTCTGTCTAAGGAATCATCAGCATCACACTTTATTTCAAACTGTTGTTGAATTGGAATAGGCAGTCCCTTGCAAATGTGTGGAAACAAGTCATATTTTGAATATGTTTGTTCTCTTGAACTTAACTTTAACAATCTTTCTACCTGGGACATGTAAATATGTAGATCCTCTCTCTTATTCATTTTTGTACCATTATGTAACATCTGATATTGGCTTTTAAAGCTTTCTTCATCATAATATTGTTGATACTCTCCCACCAATTTCTTATAATTTGTTTTCATTTTTATGTTCAACACCAAATAGTGATGATATGCTGCGCCCCCCAAAGTAAAGAGGGAATCTCGCTGCTGCTTGTCTCATTTTGAATATTTGGACCTATTCATTAAATGTTGGTGAATAACTATCAACTCTTCCCATTAATTTAGGGAGGATTGTGTTACATGCTGGTGTCTCTACATCTTCTTCCCCTGATAATATAGTATCCTCAAATGTAGGCTTTGTCTCTCCCAGTTTTTTGCAATTTTCTTTTACCTGTTTTGTTATGGTAGTCACTAATTTTTCCATGAATTCTTCCTCAGTTTCACACTGTTTGTAAATTTCTATTGGCGTCTCTCTTGTTGGTATTGCTTTGTTTAGCTTTTCTGGATTTTCAGCTATTATTGTTTCTATTACTTTGGGATTTCCTTCTTCCTTATTTTCATTTTCTTCTCTAGTTAATACCATTAATCTAATTTCATCTTTCAAATTATCAATCTCTATTTGCTTTGAGAGGTTTTCTTCTCTAAGATTTATGTTGGCCTCCATTAACTTTTCAATTAGTTTTTGGAACACATTTCGTTGTTCTGTCATTCTCACACTTGTATCTTGTATGATTTCCTCAATACATCTCTCTTTTTTGGCATTTGCTACATCCACCTCAAACATTTGTTGTGTAAATTTTTCTATCTGTATTGTCAACTCTCTTCTTTCACTATTGTTGTTCTCAATTATATTGGTGAGCTCACTTATAGTAAATTCTGTAGTTGCTTGTGCTGGCTGTAGCACTAGTTCTGCTGGGTTTTTTTGATTTTGGGGTGTTTTCTGTGTCTTGGCTTTAGTCTCTTGTTTTTTCCTCAAATTTACCATTGTCATCAATAGCTTTGAGCAATTGTTTGCTGGTTCCCTTCTACAATTTTTCTTGTGCTTAAGTTAGGAGTTATGTTTGCTTGTCTTTTCATTGTTTAAAATTCTGGTTTTTAACTTTATTTCTGATAAGGTTTTCTTCATAATTTGAGAAGAAACAACTATCTTTACTTGATTATGTTAGTCCCTTATTCCAGCTTCAATTAGATTTTCTTTCTTCTGAACTAACTGTTATTTCATTCTCAGGGTATGAGTGATACTTAGGATGTGACAGATTCCAAATTCACTCAACCTAACATGTATAGTTGATTAACTGAATTAAACTGCATTNCTCAATTATATTGGTGAGCTCACTTATAGTAAATTCTGTAGTTGCTTGTGCTGGCTGTAGCACTAGTTCTGCTGGGTTTTTTTGATTTTGGGGTGTTTTCTGTGTCTTGGCTTTAGTCTCTTGTTTTTTCCTCAAATTTACCATTGTCATCAATAGCTTTGAGCAATTGTTTGCTGGTTCCCTTCTACAATTTTTCTTGTGCTTAAGTTAGGAGTTATGTTTGCTTGTCTTTTCATTGTTTAAAATTCTGGTTTTTAACTGTATTTCTGATAAGGCTTTCTTCATAATTTGAGAAGAAACAACTATCTTTACTTGATTATGTTAGTCCCTTATTCCAGCTTCAATTAGATTTTCTTTNAAAGAGGGAATCTCGCTGCTGCTTGTCTCATTTTGAATATTTGGACCCATTCATTAAATGTTGGTGAATAACTATCAACTCTTCCCATTAATTTAGGGAGGATTGTGTTACATGCTGGTGTCTCTACATCTTCTTCCCCTGATAATATAGTATCCTCAAATGTAGGCTTTGTCTCTCCCAGTTTTTTGCAATTTTCTTTTACCTGTTTTGTTATGGTAGTCACTAATTTTTCCATGAATTCTTCCTCAGTTTCACACTGTTTGTAAATTTCTATTGGCGTCTCTCTTGTTGGTATTGCTTTGTTTAGCTTTTCTGGATTTTCAGCTATTATTGTTTCTATTACTTTGGGATTTCCTTCTTCCTTATTTTCATTTTCTTCTCTAGTTAATACCATTAATCTAATTTCATCTTTCAAATTATCAATCTCTATTTGCTTTGAGAGGTTTTCTTCTCTAAGATTTATGTTGGCCTCCATTAACTTTTCAATTAGTTTTTGGAACACATTTCGTTGTTCTGTCATTCTCACACTTGTATCTTGTATGATTTCCTCAATACATCTCTCTTTTTTGGCATTTGCTACATCCACCTCAAACATTTGTTGTGTAAATTTTTCTATCTGTATTGTCAACTCTCTTCTTTCACTATTGTTGTTCTCAATTATATTGGTGAGCTCACTTATAGTAAATTCTGTAGTTGCTTGTGCTGGCTGTAGCACTAGTTCTGCTGGGTTTTTTTGATTTTGGGGTGTTTTCTGTGTCTTGGCTTTAGTCTCTTGTTTTTTCCTCAAATTTACCATTGTCATCAATAGCTTTGAGCAATTGTTTGCTGGTTCCCTTCTACAATTTTTCTTGTGCTTAAGTTAGGAGTTATGTTTGCTTGTCTTTTCATTGTTTAAAATTCTGGTTTTTAACTGTATTTCTGATAAGGCTTTCTTCATAATTTGAGAAGAAACAACTATCTTTACTTGATTATGTTAGTCCCTTATTCCAGCTTCAATTAGATTTTCTTTCTTCTGAACTAACTGTTATTTCATTCTCAGGGTATGAGTGATATTTAGGATGTGACAGATTCCAAATTCACTCAACCTAACATGTATAGTTGATTAACTGAATTAAACTGCATTAGCAATCCTAAATGCTTAACTAATCATGGTTTATTTAGATTGAGAGCAGTGGACAGAATACAGGATTGAAACATGGCACTGTTCTATGTGCACCAGAGACATCTTCTTTGGCAACAGGTCCAGCTTTTACTTGAACTTTGCAATGGAAACCAGTGGATGAGTCAGTGCATGGATGGTTAACTCAGTGATAGCATGTGTGTAACAACTTAACAATTTAGTGCATTGATTGTCCTTGTTATTAGGATTATATAAATAAAAGGAAATAACACAACCATGATGCTTTAGCTTATTATTTTTCCTTACATATAATAACCCTACAGATATAGTAATACGTGCTATCCCTTCATACATGTGAACAATCAATGCAGCCTGCAAAAAAGGTAATTCAGAAATTGGTCAATGGTCAACTATGGTAATAAACAGTAAATAACTTGTATACAACAACAGTATATAAAACATGCAGAGCAATATAAATATAATGATAATAATATTCAAGCACCACACTTTTGAACAGCTGATTGTGAGGCTGCTCCAGAATTCCTTTAAGTGTATTCAGGTACCACCATATGATTACTCTAGTGCTTGAACATTTAGCTTTGTATGAAACTATTAAATAACCTGACAAAAAGTAACTAACAATCAGTGTATATTTATAGCACATTTAAGTAAATAATCAAACACTTGACTAGTACCTGTTGATTGAAGCTTGTTTACAATTCTAGTTCTGCTTTATTTACGCAATTTCAGCATTAATTAGTGTATGCTGTTTGGTCATCTTGATGTTTGCCAAATACTACCAAGTTAATTTAAATATCAAACTGCTTCAAAAATTTTACAAATTAAATAATCTATCATATCCATGTGTTTTACAATTTAATCAATATTACATTTTATGCCACAAGACATATACAAATACCTGTAAATACTATATTATTCATACTTAAAAAATATATGCACACTGCATTTTAAAGATAGATCAAAAAGAATTTTGAGAGGTTAATATGCTGAAAAACATTGACTATAAAAAATCACTTAACCATAGTATAAACTTCACCATGACTTAAATTTAAAAACCTTTTTTGTAAATATTACATGACATACATCAAGTGTTAGATTGAATATTGCATATAAATATGATTCTTTACAAAGTATTACAAACTAGTAAACATGGTAAAAGCAAAATTCAAGGATCAAATGCATACAAATGCTTACATGTGAAGATGTATTCAAAATCTAAACTGTTTAAAGATGCTATGTCACCATTTATTGATTGTAAATAGCAAACTTAATAAGTGCTTAGTGAATAAATTCACCCAAACATTGCTACACATTACAAAATGTTGAATAAAGACCCAATTTTAAAATGTATATTCACTAAAATCCAACAATAAGCATACTTATTTGAAGAAGCAGTATGGAATCAAAGAACTGTTTTCACATCTGAGCATACATATTGATAGATATTGACTGAGCCTTCATGATATTTTGCCAGAATAATAATCATTCTAGTCCATCTCTAACATGATACAAAAGAAATAGGCTGTTCTAAAAACAAAGCATAGTCATTGATAAATGATTCATTTAAATAAAACAAAAGAACTTTAAAATTTAATATTATTTCACTAATTATTTATTGAATATTTTTCCCAATTTTCTCTTTGTTTTTACATAAATCTTTGTTTAAATTACTTACAAGAAATATATTGTTTGGTGATTATAATATCCCCATGGAAACTAGAACATGTCGTTTTTTGTACAAATTTCTTTAACAAATAAATAAATACACTATTTCATCTAATAGTACAATCTACTTAATCCAATATTTAAATTAATTAAACAAAGTTAGCATGATAATCATTTGTTGAAATATAAAATGATTTGCACTTTTGAATAAAGGATAAATTTTACTTTAGGGGACTTTTTCAAAATAATTTGATGACTCATCCAATTAACTNTCAAGGATCAAATGCATACAAATGCTTACATGTGAAGATGTATTCAAAATCTAAACTGTTTAAAGATGCTATGTCACCATTTATTGATTGTAAATAGCAAACTTAATAAGTGCTTAGTGAATAAATTCACCCAAACATTGCTACACATTACCAAATGTTGAATAAAGACCCAATTTTAAAATGTCTATTCACTAAAATTCAACAATAAGCATACTTATTTGAAGAAGCAGTATGGAATCAAAGAACTGTTTTCACATCTGAGCATACATATTGATAGATATTGACTGAGCCTTCATGATATTTTGACAGAATAATAATCATTCTAGTCCATCTCTAACATGATACAAAAGAAATAGGCTGTTCTAAAAACAAAGCATAGTCATTGATTACTTTAGGGGACTTTTTCAAAATAATTTGATGACTCATCCAATTAACTTTTCTAGACCAGTTTTTTTATGAGGAACAATCTGATATCCTCAAAATTTTGAAAAAAATAATATTTAAATCAGCATAGTCCTTTTTTTAGGTTACTGATATAAATGTAATTCAGCTCTCAGATAAAAGTTTTCTGTAACTGAAAAAGGATGTATGTTATAATTTGGCAAGCATATTTAATAATTTTAATAAAAATATATAAATTTCTAATTGCAAACATACAGAAAATATAATAAACTACAATGAAAAATTTTAATATGTCAAGGCTATAATCCATATTATGTCCAATATTACGTCATAGATTTCTACCAATTAAAAGTATTGTTACAGCATTAGTAGTATTTGAGAAACTTTTTAATGTGATATTTGTTTTAATAAAGATTAAATATTGTTGTAATGGGATCAAATTATGAATTAGAATATTATAATTATAATTAATGTTTTAAGCAGTGCTTTGTAGAAATTATTGAATTTGTTTTTGAATGAATATTTCAATGTAATAGTATATTTATTCAATGCCATTTTGAAATATAAACGCATGGTATTTAAAAGGTAGATTGCTAAGAATTTTGAGAAATTTTAGATCAAAAAATTTTTTAGGTTAATATAGTGAACAACATTGTCTATAAAATTGCTTAACCATGTTATAAACTCGAAAAAATTATACATGTGATGTCTCAAGGGCTATTCATTACATACAAAAGGGTTACAGTTCATTTTTCAAATATGTGCCACACTTCATTGTAAAATTCTTAGATTTAATTTGTTTTTGGCTAATATACAATATACAAAATGGGAAAAATAATCGAGCAGCATGAATTCAAGTCATTCAATAAAATTAATGATAATTTAGTGCAGGTCATGCTGAGAAATAAAGATCTTTTTTTTTGAAAATCCTCTTAAATTATATAACAAATTCTCCAACAAGTACAAATGTAAATTCTAAAATTATTCATAGATTGATCATATGATGCATGAATAACTGCACTCTGTAAGCACGCCCCCTCTTATAATATTCATGAATTAACAATGGGTTATGACTTATCAATTACCACCTGTCAATCAATCTTAACAAATGTGACAAATGCTTTTTTGATGAAATTGCTTTTGCAATTTCATCTAAAAAATTTTTTGTGAGAGGTTCCTTTGGAATTAAATAATGTTGACAAGAGGTACATCTTCTTAAATCAAGTAATCATATTCAGTTTACTTTTTTTCTCTGACAGATACTTTTGAAAAAAAGGTAATCTTCTTAAATGAATTAAATCATCATTAATTCTTCCTTTGCTTTTCTGAAAAGAAATCCATCTTAACTAGGGTTTGAACTGTTTGAGTTAGAGTTTATCAGGCACCAACCATGTTTACCATGTAGAATCTTTACAAGGAGATTTGTAGACCTCTTTGATAAAGGTATAACTTTTTCCATTACTTAATCCATTAACTGTACAATTCTATTTAACCCAGCTTTCCATTTGTAGCAAGGTAAGGTATTGCTAGCAACTTGTTTAGATTGAAAGTGGCAAGGTGTTATTAGGGTTCAAATCTGAAGCAAAGCACTGTGGCTCAAGAGGAATGAAGAGTGGTAAGGCATCAGCAGTTATGGTGGAAATGATTGTGACTCATAGACAAGGTTCATGGTGTGGAAATGTCTCAGTGCATTATGAAAAGCTGTACATGTATCAGCTCCAAGTGTTGCTTTAGTCAAAAACTCAGGACCACTGGTAACTACTCATGTGCTCAGTTATTAAGCCTTCCATTGACACATATAATCAAACCTGACAATATAAAATAAGAAATCAATGAAGTAAATTCATCACCAAATATATCCAGCATAAGCTATTTATGATAGAATTGCATAAGCAATTAAACAATCCGCATGTTCATGTTCATAGTTTGAATTTGTTTACTCTTAGTTAATTTGTTAGTCTTCTAATGATTATGCAATGTCAGCTAATTAGCTTGAGAGATTTGGTCCATTTTGATTTGCCAGACTGTTTTGCTGATAAACATTGTATCAAAACTGCAATAATAGTTTTATAAAGATCAAAAGGATAATAATCAGGTTGTGTACAAAAATATAATTAATTAATTTGCTGATAGTTCTTAGTTACTTTCTTTGTTATCATTTGTGTACCACCTGATTATGCAACAATATTGACATTAATGAAAATCTATTGGCATTCAAACTAATTATTAAATAATTAGCAGCTTCCTTACATACATTTAAATAAGACAATTAATATAAAATAATATAATCAATATCTTAGATATAAAAAAGGTTAAGATATTTCCTATGTTTAGCTTGCTAACATAATGGAAAATGATTATAGATAGCTAAATGGCAGATGTCAAAAACACTTAGCTGTACACCTAACTTAAATGCATTTCATGATCAGGGGCAAAGAACCTTGAATCATTTCCATCATAGGACAATCACCACTATTCAGAAAAATGTTTAGTTAGACAATTGTAGTAGTTAATCAAACCAGATTTAATAGCAAAATAAGCTTTCCAAAAAATATACTTCAACAATTGCTACAATTTTTCCAATCTATTTATACTTTCAATTAAAATAAGTACCTGTTGATTTGAATTTTGAATTACTAAGACACTTCTGCCTAGTTTACCAAATATAACAAGTAGTGATTTCACAGTTAGATTTTTGTCAAATTAATTTGTTGACAAGTACTTGCTCATATATTTTTATATTTAATTTTTAAATCTTGGTTAGCAGATTTCATCACTTAAGTTGCTCAATTAAGTTTAATTATCTTCTTTCTTTCCTTTTCTTCAATCTTGGGTTTCAGCAGCTTATGTGATGAATTATAATACATTTTTCTTGCTCTGTACCAGTGGACTTCTATTATCCTTGCTAATCAACATTATATGCTTTCTAAATTCAATCTAAATTTCTTCAAAAACACATTTTAGCCCATTGTTCTGTCAATATTACATGAATGTTTAAAGGCTAATAAAGCTCTTTAAATGTATGATCTCAAAAATATTTATGCCTGAACATGTTAAACGTTACGCCATCTAGCAGAAAAAATCTTTTTTTGCTGTTGTTGATTTTATTTGGAGCTCTTGAAAAAAATTGTCAATGGAATATGAAAATTAAAAGTTTTTTTAATTTCCAACATTAAAAGTTCATATAAATTTTTTAATAAGCCTGAATTTCTTAATTTTTTTACAACTCATTTGAAAAACCTTTTTAAAAAAATTTTTTTTTCAAACTAGTTATCTGAAATTAAATCAGAATTGTTTGAAATTCCAAGACTAAAATTTTACACTAGCAGCAATTGTTTTTCAAAAAAATTTATTTTGAAAACCCAGGTTGGACTTTAGATATTATACCTTAGCTTTAGCAGGAAGTAGCAAAAAAAATTTCAAAGATATCACAGCTCTGTTTGAATTATTAATTGAATTAAAGGGAAATTCTTATATTTTTATACCTGTCCCAATATGGAAAGCTTAATAAATTTCAATTAAAAAACTTTTTTTCAAAATTAATTAATTAATATTTGCAGTAATACAAGAAATAATATTCAAAATCTATTTTCCTGAAATTCCCTGTCAATCTTCCATAATAGGAAATTTTCTCTTTAGATATGAATATTAAAGGATGGGTTAGTAATTTGTAAAAATGACAGTTATTTTTATGAAAAAAATATCATAAAACTGCATTTTGTTTTTAATATTTTTAACCTTTAACATTTTGTTTAGTACTATTTCATTTCATATTAGGTTACCCTAAAAACTTGCAAAAAATCAGTTTTTTAAATGTATATTGTGGAAGATAAAAGTGGATATTATGGATAAAACTTGAAAATTCAGTGACATTGTACTCCATTTCATTGACATCTGTGATCCATACTGTCAATTTCTTTGAGATTTTGCCATGGTTATTGAATATATTGAGATTTCTGAGTTTTTGATAATATAGATTTTTCATAGCATTGACTACTACTTCTATGTAAAGATTGATGTTTTTACATTGACTAAAAACTGGCAAATGTGTTTCAGGCATTAAATTTGTAGATTTAGAAGGCCTGTCACTGTCATGCAATGAATGAAATGTGAAAACTCAAATTTGCAAGATTTATTTTAAAACTGCTCTTTGACTACAGCTTAAAATGAAAAACCAGTATAATATTCAGATTCTACATGTCTGAAATTACTTGAAAATGTCAATTTCTTATCTTTAAAGTAGATCTAGATGTCACATTTTGAAATTTTCTTGAATGCCTTAATGTAAATTTCAATGTGG
>CABFPE010000291.1:189757-210183 GCA_900660155.1 Hofstenia miamia
ATATATACGTTTCTTCTAGAAATTTTTTTAGCTAGAGAGTAAATTAATTAATGGCATCTGTAGCAGTTTTCAAAATTTGTTAATAACTATAAATGTAGACAGATATATTCAAATATATGGTTTGATTTATGTATTAATACAAAACACATTCTTAGTTAAGACTTACAGTTTAAAAAATTATATAAGTGTGAAAATTAATAAGTGCAATAGTATAATTAATTTATGCGCATGCTAAAATATTTTATTAGCTCCCCCTTGCATAAATCCAATTATAATATTTTTATTTTTTTCTGATATTTATTAGAATACGTAAATTAATATTTTCTTGTTTCATTAGTATATTTAGCTAGTGCTTACATTGATTATGTACTTGTGAAATCTTTAAATTGTTAGTTATAACTTAACTATCCAAATTTCAGAAATTTAATTATTTGCATAATAATATTTTGATTATGCTTGAGAAAGTAATATAGAAATTTTTTTGATTTCATTATATAAAATTAGTAAAAGTTGGGTGTTTAGAACACTCGACAAAGAAGTAGGTCGGATTGAATGAATTTCCGTCTTAACTAAATGATTTAACTAAACCAATTAAGTCAGACTGATTAAATAATGTAGCTAAGATGGAAAAAATGTGCATTAAATTGCCCTCATTAAAATTATAACACTACAACAGAAAGATTACTCAATCAAATAATTACAGCCTTGCATATTAAATATAAAACCTACTTCAGAAAAGAACTTTTTGAAGAATTGCATATCCCAGAAATGTTTCCCACACCGGCCCTATGGCCAATCAGTATCATACTCACCTACAATCCCTCACCACAAGTACCTATTTTAAGAAAGTACATACCAAAATAGGTAATGAATGCTTTTTTGAAATCACAATCACTCCTCTATCCCAAAAACGCAAAAATTGGTTACTACTACAGATGATCATAACAATTTCACTCTTTAAAAACAGGAAAAAGCAAAGATAGGTTCGAAAATTATCTCACAAAGGTCATATACATCATACACCCAATTCCACGTTTTTTACCAATCATCATCCCCAACAAACTCATGTAAAGGAAATAAACATTTTCCATTGCTATATCAGAAAATACGTGTGGGGTCATTGGAGACTCACTACAAAGTATACACAGATACAAACTCGCCACCAACTATGGAAATGTTACAAGATTGCAAACGTCACTCCATGCAGAACTGTCTAGAAAACTGCAAAAATTACAGTGTAAATGAAAAAATATCACTCTACTCCTATCTCACAAGTAGATATCTGAAATATTTGCTTAGCCTTATTAGCATAAATATAGAAGAACTGACTAAACCAGAAGAAATCTACCCTACAAGAGCATCAACTTGTGTATCAAAAACCCCTATGCAACTACAAGAATAGGAAGAACTTCTCAATAACGCTACGTTTTAACTTTTGTCATGCCTACAAGAACTAATTGACAAATTTCTGAACAAGAAAATCACAAAATCCAAAACAATTGCCATTCACACGTGGACAAAATGTGAAGATCAGGACATGCTCACAGAGAAGCACATCCTATACAACAAACATCAAATCAGTATAACAGCTGTTGGCTGCCAACAAGCTAAAATCTCTGATATTGAACTTATAAAATTGAGGTTCTTCACAGAAAGTTTTACGAAAATTGAGCTTGAATGTCTCAAGACACCACTACAACAAATCTTCAGCAAAATAGAATGCACACCTGCTCACTTTAATATAGATACTGAATCCAAATCAGCTCTGAAACCAACCTCAAACTTTGACATTATGGAAGATATCAACAGAAAATTTGTTTTGCATACCTCCAACATCACTGATCTTCCAGTTATCACATTGTACACTAAAAAGAAACATGTAAACCCATCAATTATTCAATCATGGAATTCTTAGTTACAAACTTTACTACAAAAATCACAAAGAAATCTGCTAATTCATAGAGAAACCCAAATAGGCCTAAATAGTTTTATTTAACTTTTTTCTAAGCAGCTTCCAATTCAGAAAGTTTACAGTTAAAATTTCTATTACTAATCTGTCTGTCTAGTTCTAGCCTTGAGAATATCATTAACATTTTGTAGGTCTAATGTATTTTTATCTGATGCATCATAGAAAAATCAAAAAGCTGAAATATAACCCAAGGTGCTAAATCCCAATAATTACCTAGTCAATCTCATTTTCTATTCTATTTTTCAGGTGCATATGCAGAATTTTCTAATAGGGGACATCTTTGTTGTGTTTATGTAAGTGACCAATATCACAGTTAAGCCCAGGAAATTGTTCAAAATATTCAAAAATAGACCTTCATTTCTACATTATTTTAATTTTTTGCCGTAAATTGTTTAATTTAACCAATCAAAATTGATTTTGAAATCCCCCATTTGTACACAACTTCTATGCTTTATTAATCACATCTTTGTACTACTTTGTATTCAACATAATTTATTTTGCTTTCAACTATCAATATGATATACCACTTAAAATGTTCAATTATAAATTCAGCCTAGTGAAAGTCTGAATATAAAACACATATTTTACGTTTCCTGTTGAAGAATTTGCACTCATGTGGCTGTTGTGTTCAGCAAATGATCTCTTAGTAAACTCAGAATGATCAAAGATTGGTTGAAAACAATGATGAGTGATGACTGACTAGAAAACTGTTTGCTCCTATATTGCAAAATATATTTGAAAGAAAATTTGAAAATGGATAGTGTAATATAAACTTATCATTACAATTTATAAATCATTTATTGATTTTTTATATTTCTATTTGAAGTTTCCACATCATATTGATTTGTCAACTAAGTTTTGATTATGCAAAAAATTTCAAATTGTAAAGATTTTGTATTACATTTTTTCAATTAGAGCTGAGTGTTTTAATATGCACCAGTCAGTAGTATTATAAAGGCAGGTCTTGTACCACAAATCTGATTGGTCCACATAAGGGCAGGTCCTGTCCCACAAATCTGATTGGTCCACATAAGGGGAGATCCCTGGTCACAAACTGACCTTGAGAATTGCTGACTCACAGATATTGACGAGTGTTTAAGTGCTGACTCACCTACTTAACAAACATTGATTGAGAGTTCCCTAATGCATTTTTTGACAGCTTGGGGTAAAAACTCAAAACTTGAAATTGTTATTGCAAAATGCTTTTTGACAGGGTGGGGTAAAATGTGTTAATGCTTATTTGACAGCTATCACAAATTGTTTTTTTTTTAAATGGGTTTGCTTATGAATGATTCATATTATGGTCAATTTAGTTTACATACATTTTTTGGTTTTATATGACTAATTTCATTCATGTAAATATATACAATTATTTGCATTACATTTTGTTAATACTACCTCACTATCACACACATTACATTTTTGTTTTTCCATGATTTTAAATGATTGCATGTACAATGTAATTTGGGAAAAACTTTCAAAAAACTGCATTTCACTTTTGTCGAAATTCCTCAACACACATTATGTTTTGTTTTTTCGGATGATTGCATGTACAATGTAATTTAGGAAAAACTTTCAAAAAACTGCATTTCATTTTTTTGTCAATATACACTATTAACAGTTTTATCATATCATGTTTTTACACTGCATTTTTCAAATATAATTATACACATTTGCAGAATGTTACATCTTTTACCAACTTTTACATGGCAATCTTTTCTTTACACTACCTTTTGGTTTATTTTGATATTTTTTCAGGTTGTACACATTTGGTGACTGATTTGTCTTTTATCAACTTTTCCAAATTGCTTACTTTTTATGTGTTTATAGACTGACACACATTCATCGACTTTTCCATGTTTTTTCACTCTTACTTGCTTTTTATAATGTTATATGGCTGCACAATTCCATGAAATACACCGCCCTTTCTCTAAATGTATAAACTTGAAAACGCATATAGTGGGAGACAAATTCAATAGCAAAATGTCTACAATCAATTTAAATTCGTAATTCACAACATTAGTGAAAAAATCATTGTCAAAATAATTCTAGTAAGTCAATTGTAGCAATGAAACAAAAGCATAAGTGTGTAATTTGCAACAATAGTTAAAAAATTATAGTCAAAATAATTCTAGTAAGTATATTGTAGCAATGAAACAAAAGCATAAGTGTGTAATTCACAACACTAGTTAAAAAAATTATAGTCAAAATAATTATATTAATTCAATTGTAACAATGAAACAAAAGCGACTAACTAAAAACTATTATATATATTTCCTTTCAACCAGTTGTAGGTTAAACAAAAGCAATTAAAAAACAATTTAAGTTTTAAATAACATTCGTATTTTAGTTTTAATCAAAAAAGTGTGTGCGTGGGAAAAAACAAAACCTAAATGTGAATAGATTCGTAAACCAAAAAAAATGTATATAATTTAGTTTAATCATGCATGATGTAAAGAGATAAAACGGTATATACACTTGCTCTAAGCATATAAACTTGAAAAATGCGTGTAGTGGGATACAAATTCAATAGCAAAACATCTACAATCAATTTAAGTTTTAATAATTCTACACTCATAAATCGCATTGTTAGTTAAAAAAATTATTGCATCTAAATAATTCTCATTAGTCAATTCAATTAATTACAAAAGTAATTAAAACATTTTGGCTTTTAATAGTTCATAATTTAGTATTAATCAAAAGCATATATATATAATTTTCATGTACGATGTAAAGAGATAATCTTGTAATTCGCATTGATAGTTAAAAATCATTATAATTAAATAATTCCACTCACTCATTTGCAATAAATTAAACAAATTCGATTATACACAATACTTGATAAAACATTATTGCATTGAAACTAATTTAAAAAAGAGAATAAATGTGTACAAAGGGAATGTTTATAGACATACGCTGGGAACTGAATTATTACAAACACATACAATGTAAACCGAATAAAACACCAAAGCAAAACATTGTTTAAATCAAAAAAAAGGTGTAAAAACATTACAAAGTTGAATATATAGGATCAAATAGTGAAAAAGTATGTGTAGCTTTCCCATCTGATATATTCCTTTGTGGTTGAAAGTGTTACCAAACTTGCTCATATTGGTGTTAAAGCAACATCAAACCAGGGGTCGGCTTCAATCAATTTGCATCCAACATTAAATCCCATCCAATCATGATTTTAGCATTTTAAAGGAAAATCACTTGAATCCATCCACTCAAGGTTTCGTGAACCTTTTAACATGTTAAGCTAATTAGAGAAGAAATTCCAGTGATCTATTATGCATTGCAAAATTATCAATTCTCTTCACACATATTTACAGAAATTCCTCCCCACGTGTTGTTGTCAGAGAATTGCATGCGCTATGTTCTTCTCTTTTATATGTTACCATGGGATTTCGTCAATTAAGTTAGAGTGAATAATCATGGAGAAAAACTAAAAACAGTTTTTAATTTAAAAGCCTAATAATAATTTGCTTTACTCCCATTAATTAAGTTTGTAAACCCTGTAATGCGTTCACCATTCTAAATAAATAATTGTTTTGTAAATATTTTATTACTCACATGCAAAAAATGGAGACGTGTGATATACACATGTAAATAGAAAAAATTAAACTGTATACAATAGGCTTGATGATAAAAATTAATTTTGTTAAGAATCTGGGAAAAGTGGCGTGATATAGTGTTATTTACTAGTATAAGCGTAATTTTAATTTAAACTTTGATTTAGCTTTGCGTTTTTTTACTTGGCGGTACCTTGGTAGCCTCTGCCATTACTGCTTGTGTTTGCTGTGAATGTACCATGCACGGTAGGTACTGAAATNGCATTAATATTCAGTCCAGCTATCAACCTAGACTATTTAGTTGACTTAATTAACTCAACTGCTTCATTTTATTTGTATGACTGACAATGTTGTCGAGATCTTTAGCTGCTAAAGAACGTCACATATTTTTTGGAGACACGTGCGAACTACCCAGTTTTTGCTTGCAAACACACAAGCAGGTTGGCAAGGCGTATTTGTCTGAAAAGAGTTATGGAACAGAACCACTACGATCTGTCTGTAAGCAACTGGCAGTTATACTTCAGCAAGTATGGGCAAAAGTATTGATTCCCACAATAACTCTATGAGGAATAGAACTACAGTTGGAGAAATAAATAAGTGATGTTCAGAAAGTAACAAGATCAAAGACTGTGAAACTTAAACATGAAGAATTAGAACAATATCTTGATACCTTGTTTGATATTTGCTCGTGTAAATGCACGGCGTTTTCATCATGCTGCTGCCCTTTGGATCTGAAGGTACCATCAATTGAGCGTGCTTTCCTTACTGATCAGCGTACTGCACGAGTTGGCCGCATTGTTGGTGTGGACAAGAAAGAGTCTGCACTTACTGAGAGACGCTTGAAACAAAGGTCTGTTTTGATGTTGAAGAATTGTTTAGGAGGAAAATGTGCTAGAATTGTGGAAGCATCAGACAACGATTCTGATGTCGAAACGTATTCCCCTTGCGTATCTGATGAAATATCAGATGAAATATCCAACACTCCTCGTCTCAAAAAGCATTGTTTGAAAAACGTTGCTCTACAGGCAGATGGGTTTGGCGTGTCAGATCGAGCAGCTGCCGCTATAGTATCAGCAACTCTTGTTGATTTCGGTTTTGAACATATGGGACCAATTGATCGGAATAAAATTCGCAGAGAACGAAAAGCATTACGATCGGCGTATAAAAACGTTAAGAGCGGAATTTCTGGATTGTATTTCGATGGTCGAAAAGATCAGACTTTGAAACTTGTCGGAGGTCGCCAGACTGTTGTTTTAGAGGAACATATTTCCATTTTGTCAGAACCAGATTCACAATATGTCGATCATGCTACACCTCACAGTGGAACAGCCAAGTCAATTGCTGATTCAATTCTTGATACTGTCGACTGCTCTAACCTTGTTTGCATCGGTGCAGATTCAACAAACGTTAACACTGGTGTAAACAGTGGTGTTATACGTTGATTGGAAATTGAAATTGGTCGACCGCTTCACTGGTCCATTTGTCTACTGCATTTGAATGAGTTACCACTGCGTCACCTGTTTACTTCCTTAGATGGTGCAACAACCGGTCCACATTCATTTAACGGACCAATCGGAAAATCTCTTTTAACGTCAGTGCAACAACCAATTGTCAACTTTGCGAAAATCGTTGGTGAACCTATTGATTGTGATAAACATTTATTAAGTAGTGATCAACTGTACTTTTTCGAAATTGTTAATGCTGTGAAGACTGGGGTTGTACCGGAGAGGTTCGAATCGAGATCACCTGGAAGGCTACACCATGCAAGGTGGTTGACACTTGCGAATCGTGTACTGCGTCTCTATATATCTACTGAAGCTCCATCCGAAAAACTAATCCTCTTGGCTACATTCATCGTGAATTCTTATGCAGTTGTTTGGTTTGATGTTAAGAAGAATTCAAAATGTTGGGACGCTGCACCACACTACTATAAAATGATAGAAACATCGAGGTTTCTTCCCGTACGGCAGCGAATGGTGGTTCAAAAAGTTTTGGAACGCAATAGCTACCCAGGTCATATTGAGAGCATCATTCTTGCTATGCTGAAAGACAACCGTCAAGTGATCCGACGGCTTGCATTGAAAAGAATTTTACGTGCTCGTGAAGAAAACATCCCAAATCGCCAATTCCAGACTCCTAAGATACGTCTTCAAGCGACTAGCTACGAAGAGCTCATTGATTGGCAAACCACACCTCGTTTGGAGCCTGTTCTGACCAAAAACATTTCAACTGCCCAAATTTCGGCGTGGCTTTTGTCAAATACAGATGTTGTTGTCGACATTGAACCATTTCCTTGTCACAATCAAGGTGTTGAGCGGTTGATCAAGATTGTAACAAAATCAGCATCGAAAGTTTATGGTCACGATGGACGTGATGGCTATATCCGCGTTCTCATGGAACGCCGCAAATTGATGCCACACTTCAAAACTAAGTCCGAATTTGAAAGCATTTAATTAGACTTTTCTAATCGAACTTTAGTGTGTTATTGGTGCTTTGGCTTTAAGTATGTTTGCTTCAAAACACTCTTATGTTGATTTTTACGATCATGTAATTGCGTATTAATCATGTATTCCTCAGACAAAACATTGTTTCTCACATGTTTGTTCAATAATTTTTTGGTTAAAAATTTGCATTTTTAAGGAAATTTTTCGGAACTTCAAGGGTGAAAACGCAAAGTATAGCAAAGTATTAGACAGAAACGGTGTGCTGCAGTGGATTCAGTGCATCTGAAAGCCACTAAATGGAGATTCTCTAAGAAATTAGCCGACATTTTAGCATTTATGATCCGGCCTAGTATACAATTAAACAAAATATTCAATGTAGTGAAAATCAATGTATATAAATTAGCTTAAAAATGGAAATTTTAATAACATACTTGATTAAATGTGAAATATAATTATAATATGCGTAGCTTATCAAGCAATTATACGTCAACATACCTTGTTATTTTGTGTGTAGATGTTTTTGAAACCAAAATGTATTGCCTTCAATCTTTGACCTATCACCAATTTGTATCATTCATTATTGCTATATAGTGATAAACAAGTCTTTTTGAAAGTGAAACCATCTTAAATCGAGTTGAAACATGGATTAAACTCTACCTGCTTCATTAAAAATACTGAATATGACGTGTAAAGTTTAACAAAAAGGCGAAAATGTTTCATTGATTTCATTTCAAATTTATATGCTTAGAGCAAGTGTATATTTCGTTTTATCTCTTTACATCATGCATGATTAAACTAAATTATATACATTTTTTTGGTTTACGAATCTATTCACATTTAGGTTTTGTTTTTTCCCACGCACACACTTTTTTGATTAAAACTAAAATACAAATGTTATTTAAAACTTAAATGGTTTTTTNATTGATGCCAAACTTCAAAACTAAGTCGGAATTTGAAAGCATTTAATGAGACTTTTCTAATTGAACTTTAGTGTGTTATTGGTGCTTTGGCTTTAAATATGTTTGCTTCAAAACAGTCTTATGTTGATTTTTACAATCATGTAATTGCGTATTAATCATGTATTCCTCAGACAAAACATTGTTTCTCACATGTTTGTTCAATAATTTTTTGGTTAAAAATTTGCATTTTTAAGGAAATTTTTCGGAACTCCAAGGATGAAAATGCAAAATAAAGCAAAGTATTAGACAGAAACGGTGTGCTGCAGTGGATTCAGTGCATCTGAAAGCCACTAAATGGAGATTCTCTAAGAAATTAGCCGACATTTTAGCATTTATGATCCGGCCTAGTATACAATTAAACAAAATATTCAATGTAGTGAAAATCAATGTATATAAATTAGCTTAAAAATGGAAATTTTAATAACATACTTGATTAAATGTGAAATATAATTATAATATGCGTAGCTTATCAAGCAATTATACGTCAACATACCTTGTTATTTTGTGTGTAGATGTTTTTGAAACCAAAATGTATTGCCTTCAATCTTTGACCTATCACCAATTTGTATCATTCATTATTGCTATATAGTGATAAACAAGTCTTTTTGAAAGTGAAACCATCTTAAATCGAGTTGAAACATGGATTAAACTCTACCTGCTTCATTAAAAATACTGAATATGACGTGTAAAGTTTAACAAAAAGGCGAAAATGTTTCATTGATTTCATTTCAAATTTATATGCTTAGAGCAAGTGTATATTTCGTTTTATCTCTTTACATCATGCATGATTAAACTAAATTATATACATTTTTTTGGTTTACGAATCTATTCACATTTAGGTTTTGTTTTTTCCCACGCACACACTTTTTTGATTAAAACTAAAATACAAATGTTATTTAAAACTTAAATGGTTTTTTAATCGCTTTTGTTTAACCTGCAACTGGTTGAAAGAAAATATATATAATAGTTTTTACTTAGCCACTTTTGTTTCATTGCTACAATTGACTTACTAGAATTATTTTGACAATAATTTTTTAACTAGTGTTGCGAATTACGAATTTAAATTGATTGTAGATGTTTTGCTATTGAATTTGTCTCCCAATATACGTGTTTTTCAAGTTTATACGTTTAGAGCAAGGGTGGTGTATATCATGGAATTGTGCAGCCATATAACATTATAAAAACAAGTAAGAGTGAAAAAACATGGAAAACTTGATGAATGTGTGTCAGTCTATAAACACGTATAAAAGTAAGCAATGAGGAAAAGTCGATAAAAGATGAATCAGTCACCAAATGTGTACAACCTGAAAAAAGATCAAAACAAACCAAAAGGTAGTGTAAAGAAAAGATTGCCGTGTAAAAGTTGGTAAAAGATGTAACATATTGCAAACGTGTATAATTATATTTGAAAAATGCATGAGTGTATGTAAATTATATTAATAAATAATATTGCATGCATAATTTTAGATATTAAATTTTGGTTTTATACATAACCCTCTTTCCAAAAATGTTCCTCACTTTTACTATGTTTTACACATGGAACAAAATTGTAGTCTTTGCGTGTTTGTGTCTTTATTCAAAAAACAAGGAAAACTTTTATGGAAAATAGTCACTAACATGATATTACAAAATGCGGTGTAAAAACAAGTTATGATAAACGTGTTAATAGTGTATATTGACAAAAAAACGAAATGCGGTTTTTTGAAAGCCTTTCCCAAATTACATTGTACATGCAATCATCCGAAAAAACAAAACATAATGTGTGTTAAGGAATTTTGACAAAAGCAAAATGCGGTTTTTTGTAAGTTTTCCCAAATTTCATTGTACATGCAATCATCTAAAGTCATGGAAAAACCAAAACGTAATGTGTGTGATAGCAAGTTAGTATTAACAAAATGTAATGCAAATAATTGTATATATTTACATGTATGTAAACTAAATTGACCATAATATGAATCATTTGTTAGCAAATCCATTTTAAAAAAATCAATTAGCAATAGCTGTCAAATATGCAACAACACATTTTACCCCAACCTGTCAAAAAGCATTTTGCAATAATAATTTCAAGTTTTGAGTTTTTACCCCAAGCTGTCAAAAAATGCATTAGGGAACTGTCAATCAACGTTTGTTAAGTAGGTGAGTCAGCACTTAAACTCTCGTCAATATCTGTGAGTCAGCAATTCTCAAGGTCAGTTTGTGACCAGAGATCTCCCCTTATGTGGACCAATCAGATTTGTGGGACAGGACCTGCCTTTATAATACTAGTCCAGTCACCAAACATATGCATATATGTCTTACATTATTTTTTATATGTTGTTTATTATATTCACTATCAAGATTGTACTATACATGTGCATCTAGTAGGTTTAAAGAAATAAACTGAGACAAATCTAGTTGCTTGTACTGAAGGATCAACAATTTTGATAATGCACCCCTCATCTATTTTTTCTCGCTGGGTACATGATTGAAAACTTTGATTTTACTTCACTGGTTGTTAGAAAATGACCTAGTTCTTTATAGTAATATATCAACTTGGCATTTCTAGTATAATTGAATATTCTTGTGGTGATTGCCTATGTTTGTTATGAAAAACAATAATCAACATCTGATTGGATAGTGGTGCTTATATATAAGTTGACATTTATAATTTATAATGAATATTTATATAAATTTTTAAAATTTGCCATTTTTACAATATTTTAATTATTGTCTTTATTATTTTCCATGCCTATGCCAAATGTCTCTAACCCAATGTTTGCTTAAAATTACATAGTAGCACTAAAATTGGTTTCAATATGGCAATGTCTTATTATATCTGAAGTATGTAAACATTGCTTTTCTTTCAGCAGAGATGATCAAACCTCTTTTGCCATCTAAAACTGACAGTATTCAGTATAATGCAACGTGAAAAAACGGGCTTGTATTTTGTTTTGTAAAGGCCTTACATTTTTCAAAATGGGGATTAGTGTATAAAATATAATTAAGATAACATTGTTTTTTTTATTCATTAGACAATAATAGCAAATATGCAAAACAAGAAGAGTGCTAGTGCTGATATAGAAAATATATCTAGCCTATGCCTAGAAGTTCTTGAAAATTTTTGCTGAAATTTACTGATATGTTTAACCTTCATGTAAAATAAAAGAATTTATTTTTAAATAAACTTCATTACCTCTAGAACTTAGTAGAAAAATTTTAAAAAAATTAAAGTCTTTAAGCTTTTTAATACAAAATTTTAAGCAAATACATCTGTAAGTTTGAGAGTGGTTTTATATATATATATATATATATATATATATATATATAACTGCTTAGCATTTCTAAATCTAACTTGCACATTCATAATTCTTGAAAAGCCAATTTCCTACTTAATTTTTTTCAAACATATATTTGCCTATCTCTCAAACTCTGAACCATTTTCAATTATATGTTAGTACACCACTGTGTAAATGTCATTTAATAATGAAAATTACACAGGTAAACTATCTAAAGCATGATATTTAGTCCCGATAAAACCTTAAAGAATAGCATATATTCGAATCTGAACAGTGCAGGGTAATTTTTTTTCAAGCTCGTAGTACCTTTGAAAAAGTCTTTTCAAAATTGATATGATTCTTTGGTACTTTCCCAAGACCTGAGATGTAAAATGTTGATTTAAATAATTGGCTTTTTACAAATATTTGAATAGGAATATATGAATCAGAAAAGGTGTATCTTTAGCACATGTTTCTTCTAAAATAGGAACCTATGTCAACGTTGTTGCACTCAAATAATTAACATTTATGCCACTGGAACTTTCTATTTTAGGGAGGTAGAGTTATTTATGTGATCATTAACAGTAGAACAGCTAGTAAATCTTGAAAATAAATTTTCATCAGATTAATGAAATACGAAAGTTATTGAGTATAAACAAAATTTCTATTAATAGTAAATTCAATGACAGTATAATATAATTATAAATATATGTGCCTGCTAGTGGCTAGTGTTTTTGCTGAATAAATAGTGAAGCAAACAAAAATGGCTTATAGGTAATTTTGAACTGCTAAAACGTTGAGTGGAAAATAATCAAGTGAAATTATAGATATTTGTAAAAATTATGCTATTGATTTGATATTGTATAAATTTATCTATTTTAAAAAGACTCTAAAATGAAAAAGATTATGCGCATTTCCTGCCAAAAAGTAGGCAGATTTGCCAGGGCAGCTCCCTGATGCATTTTCAATTGTCCCAATGTTAATTCAAAGAAAAAAAACTATTCCTCAAAAGTTTGGGTTTTTTCATCTAATCTACCTGAGAACTTGGTTAGATTAATCCGGGCATTTCAAATGTCTTGTTGAGGTAAAATGGAGAGAGTAGATCTTGTAAGTCGCGGGGGTTTTTTTAAAGTATGTATTTCTGCGCCTTCTGTTGCATAATATGCAAAGAAGTTGATGCAAAAAGAAAACAAAGAAAGAAAATGCCTTTTGATTTTAATTTGATAAAGAATTTTTTTATGCTTTTATATCCATTATTTATTTTTGTAAACAAAGCAGTATTACGGTATTAGTGCATGTCAGGAAAAGCATTTGACAAAACTGATAAACTGAAAATGCTTGGTCAAATTAATAACACATTGCGTAAATGAGCAGATGAAAACTACGTATTAAATCAGGATATCAATGATAGTCAGGTACATATTGTTTTGATGTAAAAAATTAAAATAGAAACTGTAAATGAGTTCAGAAATTTAATAAAATAAATCACTTAGATTTATATTTGCTTTGTTTCAGGTTTGATTAATTAATGCAAATGGAAAGCTAAACGTTCAGGCACACCAGTAGTGTTCAGGGTCCCTGAGGATGATATTACTAGCCTTTGGGTGGCTGCCATTCAGCAATCTGCAATCTAAATCAGCTTCTTTATTTATGTCACAAAAATGAATTGATAGTAGCTTTATTCATTATTCAATCAATCACAACTATAATTGTGTTGATGTTATGTAGATCTGTTAATATCATTACAGGTTAGCAGTTTTGCTAACACAACACTCCTAGTTTTCCAATCCCTCAGCTGTTTCATTTTCTTTGTTTTCAGAGAGTATTTCGTTTTCTGAACTTAGAATGTCCTCTTGATCAAAGTAGGCGTCTCCATCTTCTGTAACATTTATGGACTTCCTGCACTCAGGTTTTTGGTGGGCTTTCTGTCCACAATTATAGCAACAAACGTCCTTTTCCTACACTTTCTTCATTTGCCCATCTCAAATTTATATTTTAATTACTTTCTCATTTCTCTTCACACTGTTTGCTCATAAGAATTTCAGTTGCATCTGCTCAGTCACTTTCCAGTTTAAAGTGTTTTGTTTGTTCCATGTTGCTTTCTCACAGATTTTTGTGTTATTTTCCAGCATTACCTGAGTGTCTACTGCTGCATTAATCATTTTTTCCAATTTATCATCCACATCACACATAATCTTAAATTGCTGCCTTATATTCTCAAGAACGCCTTTTATAATGTGTGAGAATAAATCATACTTTGAGTAATGTCTGCCTCTTGAACTGAGTATTAACAATTGTTCAAACTGCAACATATAGTTCCTTATGTCATTGACATTTCTCATTTTAGTTCTATTTAATATCAATCTATACTGATTTTTGAAACTTTCATTTTGATAATGTTTGATGTAGTTTCTGGTAAGTAGTTTATAATTCCTCTACATTTCCAAATCAAGCATCAAGTAGTGCTGGTATGCTGCGCCAGCCAAGTATAATGGGAGCCTTGCAGCTGCTGCGTCCTGATTTACCTTTCTCTCCTTCATGGTGAGTTCAAATAGTTGAAGCTTTGCACGGTGCTGTTTCTTCATTATGTCTTTCTAGTAGTATTGATTTTTTGTATGTTGGTTTTTTTGGGTTTTCGACTGCTACTTCCATTGTCACCCTTTTTCATGCCTCTTTCATTATTTTTTGTATGATTTTTTCTTTCTCTTCTTCCTCCTCAGCTTTGATTTCATTTCTTTTTGATTGAGTGATTTGTGTGCATTGCATTGGGGCACCTATCTTTGCCTCTGATTCCTCCATGATTAATATATCTTCCATTTGTATAGGTTTTGGCAGGCCTGTTTTGTCCTCTAATTGAGCTTGAAAAAGGCTTCTTTTTTCGTCCAAACATTGACTCATGTCATGTTACAATTCTTCGATAATGACTTTTCTTTCATTTTACTTTTTTCAAATTTTTTGTTTAACAGGTGAATTTGGTTTTTCAGTGCTAGTTTGTTTTTGTGATTTCTTCATAGGGTCCCCAGTATCTCAAATGGGTTTAACTCTGTTTCCATTGGTATAGTCTGCATTTCGACACTTCTTGTAGGGGTTAAACTTTCTAATGAGTAACTTCCCACAGAGGTTCTAGGGATCGTTTGGTTCTTCTGTTTTTTTCTATTAATCATGAATTATCTTTATAATGTATTGATTATTTGCAGTTGTGAGGTTCTATTTTGCTATCACTTGATCTCCATTACCTAAGTTTATCCATCTTCAATTCCATTCAATTCAAGTAGAATTTTTTCTCTGCAGGGTAGGTAGTTTTCCTTTCTAATGATGTCACAGTTAGTGAAATGTATTTCGTTTTCCATGATTTATCCATAAACAATAGAACAGAGCAAGAGTTTTCAGCTTCAGTAATTTTCTTGTTGAGTTGATTGATGTAGAAGAAGCAATTATCTTGACTCCATCTTTCCTTTTCCTGATGTAAGTAAGACATTCAGCGTCCTGTCACAGTCACCATGCAGAATCATGGCCCTGGCTGAGATGTGCATTTAAGAGCTTCTATTTAGTAAAACAGCCATGCACTTCCTCCAAAGCTGGGTAATGTCTTTCTTTGTTGAACTCTTCTGCCTCTAATATACTTTGCGCTCAAGCTATCTATATTAGGTTCCACACAAGTATAACAATTAACCACTACTGTTTAGGTAGCTCCACAAGACTCCAGTTTGTAGTAATCAATGTGGGCAACTGCTCAAAGCAGTATCCAGTTGCCAAGAGTCCCTCCGCTGTTATGAGACTTCCATATTCCATGCTCACAAAAGTACAATATTTATTATGTGTGCACTAACTGTTTGTGCTAATAAATACCAGTTACAGTTCGACTTATGGACTCACACTCAACAACATGTGATGTTAATATAATCATGCATTCACTAAGATTCATTGACACTAGCTGCTGAATAAATAATACAAATAGAGCAGCTTCCTAGCCTACATATAAGATAGTTAAACTACATAATAATTCATCTTAAAACAGTGTATCATGCAGAACAAAAGTCATTGTATATTATTGTATTTACTCTCAGGCGCAATTGATACAACTTTTGTTGCAAACCAATTGGAGGAATTCATGCATTATTTCAAAATTATCATATCACATTGTTCGCTATAATTGGGGTGGCTTTAAACATTACGTTGAATGCAAATTGATTACTCATCTAAACTGCGCAGACAATATACCATGCAATGTTATACAAACGCGTGCGATTTGCTCCTACTCCTAGATGTCAACAATGCAACATGTAAACCATAAACTGTTTTCATGCATTTTCCATACATAAACCATCTCAATCAAGAAATTGATTTCAAAAACTACCAAACGCAAAACTTTGTTCCTACTAAATTGAAATTGTGAAGACATTTGCAGCAATTCAAGTTCTAAATGAAGCATAGCATTCTGCGGTTTCAGGTAAACTTTATAATTATTCCTATAGCTTTAAGATTTAATTGTAATTTCAGAGACAATGAATTTAAACTAATTTATTATATATATATATATTTATTTATTTATTAATAATTTTATTGATGCGTGTTCTGCATGTTGTGCGACAAAACAGCACTTTGTCATACAATACCAAACCTCCAAATCATTGCTATATAATAATTTAATAGCGGAAGCCATCAAAGGTAATAGAAATTTTTAATTGTGAATGTCTTCAATAATAATTTCAGCAAATTGAATGAAATCCAAATTACACGAATTTGTGATTTACAATTTTTCGTGAAGTCCTCATTATTGTGCGAGCAGCATTTGGAAACAATTTTCATTGAAATATTAAAATTATTAATTTATTAGGCCCGTTAATATGCTACATTGACTTTTTGAATTAATTTGAAAATTGTCTGTCAAAAATATTTCTGCCGTTCATTCAATTTCCGTTAGGGCAGTTTTGTTAGGTTTTCCCTCCAGTGTTTTTCAATTTATTTGTTTTACTATAATAAAATAGAGAGCGGATTTTCGTTATCAAGCTTATAAATGTTTGAAAATGCTTTATAAAATATAGAATATACTCTCAACTTTCCTCAACTTTATTCATAATTACCACAAAAATACTATGTACAATTATTTAGCAATATGGTTTGTTTTCTTATAGTGACCATAAGCGAAAAAAGATTGATAGCATTTCTTCTCAAAAACAAAATTTAATAAATATCATAATAGAGGCTATTAGAAAAACGTAGTCATAGTACCGTAAAATGAGGAGGGGTAATTCGTAAACCTGGTCACTTTTTATCATTAAGTGAATAATGAAAACTGGTAGATGCTTCTAGTGAGACAGAAATGCATTCTTTAGTTAGGTATACAATAGTCAACTGACATTTATCAATAGATGCGAAAAAATTTTTTCAGTGTATTCACTGCTACATTATATTTGAAATTCAAAAAAGTTGAAAAAAAACTAATTTTACTATTATTCATCAGGGGTTATATACCACAAAGCTTTGTAGTAGGTTGAAATGGGCTGCCTGGCAGAAGTACCATTAGAAACCCTTACTAATTTAGTCACTCGTTTGTAGCTGGTCAGTTGTTGTACAACATCTGAGGGATAATTACATTGTGCTCTAGCTCTGGTCTCTGATAATTTGCTTCGTTTATTGAACAATTGAACTGCCTGTGACTGCTAGCTAAATTGTGTTCTCTCCCGTTGTGACATTTGACTTCCATAATTCTCAAACATCAATCTGCACAAATGCCTCGTACATAAAGACAGAGGTCAGTGCAGGTCGAGGACAAGAACGAGGGCAAGGGCGAGGGCGGGAAAGTGGAATAGGCTGCGGACGAGAACAGTGCAGCAGCATGAGAGATGAAGAAGATTCTTTAAGTTCGTCGTCCTAAAGTGATGAAGATGACTCATGCACAAGCTGTTCAGGCGCTTTATGAAACCAGTGGACTAGACTGGATCCAATGTGTCACTTGTGCCAAGTGGTTCTATGGCAAGTGCAACGGTGGAAGCGTTGATCCATTTTTCGAGTGTGCCCAGTGTACATAGAATCATTTTGACTTCAGTTTGCAACATTTGCATTTGATTAAAATCGTTTCTGTTCAGTTTAAAATACAAAACTTTATTGGGTCTGAATTACCCCATTTGTCTTTTTTAAGTACCCCTCATAGAAATTATCCAGACAAATTTCTACAAGCTTAGAGGTTACATATTGTAAATAATGCCCCACTTGAGGTTTGTGTACGATTATGGGATCATAGCATCATTACAAATGACAAAAAATTTGAAAACCGTCCAAAAGGTGTCAGAATTACCCCCATTTTACGGTATTTATTTATATTGACAAAAATTTCAAAATTGTATAATCTCAAATACTCAAAAATTATTCGATTAAAAAATTTTTATGCATATTTCCACATTGCACACCTAAACGTTTTGATGCCCCTCCCCAATAAAATTCTTATTATTGTATGAAAAACCATTAAAATGCTTCAAAATCTTCAAAGAATATTTCGTATTTAAAGGAAGTATACAAAAGTGAACCCATAAACCTTAGGTGTTTTAATCTTCGGTAAAGTAATTAAGTAATTTAAAATAATAATTTGATTCAAAATGAACAATGATTGATTAATTATTTATTTGATTCTCTTTGAATAATGAATTCCATTGTTATCCATGCATTTTTCGTTTGCTGCTTTTGATTGATGCAATTTGATAAACCTCTTGCTGTAGCTTTCAGCCAACTCCTTGTCCTAGACGACTTTCAACCGTTGTGGATGCTGCAAGTAGTTGAAAACAGATGAAACGAAGAATTATTAGTTTCATTTTATTGAATGTTGTATAATCCTAATTATATCCTACTAATAAAACAACATTTTTTTCAAAAGTCAAAGTTTTTAAAAGAAATGTTATAAATCTTTTTTTATAGTCATTGAATCAAACTTCTTCATTTTTGTCTATATCAAACCATGAATTCCCATCTAAATTTTTTAGAATTTGAGAGCTACCATTTGTTAAACAAGCTCTAAATCTTAAAATATTCCGCACAATAAGTTTTTTCAAGAAATTTAAACTGGCTAACAAATCCGGTTAGTTATTTTGACTTTTCAAAAATTTTTAAGCAGACAACTTTTTGTATTGAGGTTGTAAAACAATTGTATTTTCAAAAAGATCCCACAATCCAAATTGCACTTATTTTTGACATTCTTGCATTTTATGCAGCAAACTAATCCAAATATTTTCAATCTTTTTATTTTGTTACTGTTACTAGTAATATACTAAGATCTGTGGGGAAATCTATAATAAAGGTCGGGACCTGACTGATTTCCCGAAAACTGCATAGGCTTCACTGATTTACATGAAAGTATTATCAATTTTTCATGCAAAATATGATTTTGCAAGAATTCTCCCTATAACTAATCATTAGATAGTCATGTCAGAAAGGTTCGAGTCATACATTATAAATGAAAGAAAAGACAAACATCTATCATGGAGTGGATATCTTTAGTATTTTTTGAAAATGACTGATTTTTACAACCTCCTAGGTTTTAGTAATGTTAATAAAATTAAGAACCTTAGTGCTTGTATTACACCTAAAAATGCCTAATTAACAGAAAATTGTTGCTAAATTTACATTTCATTAATAAGTACAACATAAATGAGCAAATTGAACTTAAATATGTTATTGAAACTTCTGACATAAAAGTAAAAATATTTTAGAACATAACTATATTTTGATGCGACAAGCAAACCATTAACATGACATTAACATGAGACTACTCAGGACACTAAAAATATTTCATGCTTTTAATACTATAAAGTTTAAAATTATAGACAAAACAGCTCCACGTTTAACAAAACTTTATATTTTCGTAAAGCCCTCGTTGAATCTGGTATTTCAGTGAATCTACATCAGGTTTTAAAAAATGTTGAGTTACATGGACTATATCCATTGCATAAGCTATAACACTTTTATTTAATATAACAGAAGTTTGTTTTAATTACAAATCTCTAATAAACATGTGCATTTTTGCACAGTCAATAGCATTTCGTTTTCAGTGTTTTGGAATCTAAAATTATATATATATATATATATATACATATATACATATATATATATAGTTACTAAAATAAAAACAGCAAATTTGAAATACTCTGAAAATCCTAATATTTGCTAGACTTTAAAAGAATAGAATTCAAATAGTATTTAATAAGGTGCGTTAAAACGAGAATATTTTGATGTAT
>CABFPE010000291.1:237724-247999 GCA_900660155.1 Hofstenia miamia
ATATATATATATATATATATATATATATATACATTTCCATGCTGCTCATTAAAATATTCTGCACACAACTATGATGGAGAATAAAGCAAAAAGACTAAGCAGGAAATGGAACTGAATTGGAAACACAGGAAACAGCAGTTAGGAGAAACTGGGTGAAGAAGCAAATACACAGAAGATCTGAGATAAGTGCCAAATCTAGGCCACTCAAGAAACATTGTGTGAGCATTTGGCAGAGAATTAGAATAAATTGAGGCATGACAAGTTGGAATGTATGATACGTTGGAATTCGAGTTAGAAGCAGAAGATAATGCTTGAACATGCGACACAAGGAGTAAGAGGGAATGAGAGTTAAGATTTTAACATATAGACAATCAAGGTGATAGAAACTTTGAGTTTGAGGCCAGACATATTAATAGTAGATAACGAGAAAAGAATTGGATTTATCATTACCAGAGAACAGAGGTGTGGAAAGCAGTGAAAAAAATGAAATTGATAAGTACAGGGAGTTGGTGGAGAAAATAGAGTGACTGTAGAATGGAGTTAGGAATCATTAGTGTCCGGAAGAATGCTCCAAACTTCTTGTAAAATGCTAGCCATTGGCCTGTGTGAGATGCAAAGAAATAATAAATAATTAGTTATAATAGGAATGAATAAATTGCAACGTCAAGCTGCATACTGTACTACTGACCTCTATTTAATGATAAGGAATCGCAAAGAGTTTTTCTTAAAAGTTTTTGATTTATTGTAATTGGAGTTTTTGCATTCAAATTGTAGACACAATTCAAACGGTTCTCTAATCTCAGAAAATCCCGCTATTCGGTCTTGACAGGGGAATTTCTTGACTCTGCCAATTTGTTATGGCTAAAGATTTTACCAATGTGGTGGGTCTGGTAGACGCATTTCCAATGTCCATGTTAACTAATGCTATAGGCCTACTCAATTCTGAAAGCGAAGATTCCTGGAAAGAATTTCATTATCTGGAACTTCATTAGTAGAATGCATGGTTCAGCTTGGCGAAATGAGATGTGGAAGTCTATGGTTCTGTTCCTAAGGTTTGGTCATACTTCCCAATGTTTATTGATGGGTAACATTTTGTAAACAGTAAGTCCATCCTTGATAACAGAAGCACCAATAGTTTTTGGTACATTTTTGCTTTCTTGCACACTCAAAATGATTATACATTAAAGAATCGTCAAATATTAGTAAGCAATAGCCTTTTTATGTATCTTTTTTACTATAAAATGTATAGCACTCTATGTGAATATTTAGTTTACATAATTGATTTGCGTTGGTGTTGATAATTTATTTATAGACTTGAAATGTGCCAGCTGCTGATAACTCCCACAGTTTGATTTTCTCAACAACTAAATTTAACTTTCGAATATAATAATATATATGTATATAAGTGCTTGCAAAACTAGAATGTCAGAACTGTAACATGGTTTCAAGTGAACTTCTTAAAGCAAAATAGTTTTTTTGCCTACCATTTACAAAAGTTGTACTTTTTAAGGTTTTTGTCAAATAGCCCATTGTGAATGATTTTTTATATTTTAACTAATATATTCTTTTTTTGCAGATTTTCAAAATTAGCAAGAAATTAGGAATTTTTTTACTTTAAGAAATTGAAATGTCAGCACAGAATAGCATGAGGTTAAAAGATGATTCTTAGCAAGAGCATGTTTTGAGTAAATCTATGTCAAGAAAGATAAGCAAATTAAATTTTCAATTACAGATATAAATTTCTCCTGCTTATTATCCATTAAAAATACTGATACTATTTGCTACGCATGTAATCTTGCTATCAAAGTCAAATTGATCTTTACATTTGCTTATTGTAATGTTAGCTATCATTTAATTAAAAGTTGTTCAAATTTCACAGAAATGCTTATTAATCATAAAATCAGTTAACTATTTTTCAAAGTGGATATTTCTTGATTACTCAGTGAAATTCACATTTTGTATCTCAAAAAAAACTCTGAACAAACTCAATTGAACTCAATTAAGTTTGCTTTCATCAGACATTTCCTTTAAAAAATTGTTGGTTTTCATTGTTCATTGTTATAGTTTATGGACCTTGTCCTATAGTTTGATAAGTAGTTGGATTTTCTTTGTCTTAGTGAAATTTTACTGATTTCTTAAATTTATTGAAATTTTTTTTCTTCTTTAAAATCTGGATGGAGTTTGTTCCATAAATCAATTGTAAAATTAGTAAATGATTTTTAAAAAATTTTCTTTTTAAATTTGTTTTTGTGATAAGCCTTAGTTTGCTTGTGTGTATTTTTCTGTAATTATTTTGAAGGTCTTTTCCAAAATTATAAGAGGCAATTTAATTTTAATAAGTATTCTAATGATTCAATATTAAGTTTTTCTAATATTTTACTTCAATCATTTTTACTACAGATTGTATTAATTGCCCAATTAAAAACCTTTTAAAGTTTTTTAAATATCTTCTTTGTAATATTGGGAAATAAAAAAGAAGAATATGGAAAATGTGATAGCATAAGAGATCTTAGTAATACAATCCTCCACTTCATTGTCAATATACGTTAAATCCTAGTTAGCAATTTAAATCCATGGGCCATTTTCTTCATAGTTCCATTGATCTTATCTGTAAATTTAAGTTCATTGTCAATTTCAAATCCAGGATATTTAATTTTCTTAGTTTCATAAATGATATATTTTTAAAGCAAATTGATTCTAATGGTTCATTTTTTCAATTTTTATACTTTATAATCATAAATTTGGTTTTCTTAATATTTAATTTCATTATATTCTGTTCAAAAAATTTCTTTTCTATAATTATATTTTCTTGTAAAATCTTTATGGATGTATATAATAGAGTATCATCTGCAAATTTAATGCATTTGCCTTCAATGAAGTTAGGAATATCATTTGCATATTCCTGACAAATAATCTGTGTTCTCATTATTGCCCTTTTTAAAATTTGGAATAACTTCAGCCATTTTTAATTGTTTAGGAAATAAGAAAAGTAAATACATTCATTGAAGAGATCACATAATGGACTTGTTAATACATATAAATTGTCTTTTAAGTACCATAGAGGATAGTAACTTGGGCCTTTTGATTTACTTGTTTTATCATTTTTGAGCATTTACAAAATCATGAAGTGAAACATATTTAAATTTAAATGAGTGATTGATATTTATGTTATGATGGTAATTGAATTTAGTAATTTCTTTAGTAGAATCTTGATTTTGAAATTTCCTAACTTTCACTAAGCATTCATTCATAATATTTGCATTTTCAATGCATTTTTTAATGATTTTTCCTTCATTGGCAATTAGACATTTGATAACATTGTTCTTTTTTTTGATACATTTATTGATGTACAAGCATTTTCTAGCTACATTCTTTCCATCATTAAAAGATCATTTCAAAATTTCATTTCTTAAATTCTTGTTGTTTTGATATTTTCTGGATATCTATTTTTACAATAGTTTGCATAAAGCTTATGCTTTTCTTTCACTAACTGTTAGAGTTTCTTTTGAAATCCATATCTTCATGTACAAATGGAGTTTGAACTTGTTTCTTAATTTTAGTTATTCAACAATGTTTAATTTAATACATAATAACCTGAAATCAATTATCTAACCACAGTTTATGTATATATATATATATATATATATATATATATTAACAGTAGAATCATGATAAAATATTAACCAGCTCTATCTGCATTTTAAAATATTAAAAAAGCAGAAAGGTAGTTGAAGTATCTCTTGCATGAATTGGAAATTGCTAGTATAAATGTAAGGTATCCTCAAAATTGTACTACAGGGATGATCAGTGGGTCCAGCAAGAATCACATTACTCTTCCTACAATAAACTTTATTGAATATCAAGTTTTTAATTGCATATCATGTTTATTCCATGCCAATTGAAATTTCCTTAACAAGCTTTGAAATAAAATATTCTTTATAATTATATACTTTTCTCTCTGTAGAATTTAACCATTTTTATATTGAATATTTCTTGATTTTCAATCTACTTTAATTCTTGTAAAGAATTGACTATGTTTTTCTGACTTCCTTTTTTCATGATCCATTATGGTCAGGGTTGACAATTTAACTATATTTTAATTGTTTAAATTCAAATAAACTCCAGCTGTCACCCCAAACTTGAATCAGGAAAGTTGACTTTTGGAAGGAAATTTGTGCTGCTGTTCAATAGTTCTTTGCATGCCCTTGAATTGCCCTTGCAGATCTCTGGTGGGAGAGGTTTTATGTCCATTTCATCTCCCTGCCCTTGAATCAGCCTTGGGGACTACTTGGAATTATTCTCACTATACATAGTCCATTAGTCAGTTGTTTGTTCTCATCCCTTCCACCTTTGTATCAACATTCAGTTTGAGAGCTTCTTATCTTCCTTTGCCAGTTGGTTGTTGAGAGCTCCTCTGCCTTCTGATTGTGTCACACTCTCTTCCTCATTGGCTGGTGCATTGTGTACTTCTATTCTCTTAAATTCAGTTAGTAAATTTAAGTCCCTTATTTCAAGGTCATATACATATTTATTTCTTGCTGCCCTTTGGAACAGTACTCTTTCTCCTAAACTTCCATTTCCAATGTCTGCTGTGAATTTTTCATCAAAGTCTTCCTAAGGTAAACTATCTAAATCATACATATTATATACAATTTCATTGCCATTAACTCAGCTTATTTAAAATTCAGAGTTCTCATCTATCTTCTTTTGTTTGATGTCTGCCATTGCACACAGAAAACTGGTGAACAGCAGCACAACTTTCCTTCTGGAATTCCACTTTGTTCATTCAAAGGCAGTGCAACAGTCAGAGTTACAGGAGATGGTGTAAGTGGTGGAAGAACCATGATGATACAGAAGTGATTCAAGGCTGACAATATCATGGAAGCCACACCTGGTCAGGTGTTGACAGAGTCAACTGCAATCCAACTCAAGGGTGAAGCAGTAGAAACCATCAGCACAAATTCACAGCCAATTGACTGTGAAGCACCAGCAGATTACCATTAAGGATGACTCAGCTACACACCTCCATGGTAACCACATCAGAATAAATTTTACAATCTAAGGATAGAGTGAAACAAATGTCTAAAATTGATGGAGAAATGTTGCACCCTTACTTTATGGGGACTATCAAAATAGACATAATGCATTCAAAAAACTCTCACCAGAAATGAAATCCCACATAAGGAAGGTGGCAAAAACAGAAGGAAGAAACTTACCACTAGTATTAGACACTAACAATAGACCAAAATTTATTGTAATAATCAGCTACCCTAGGGACATGAATGAAATGCTTGAAAGGCCATATATGCAAAGCACAGTGCACATAGTGTTTGATGAAGAGTTTACTCTAAAACAAAACAGAGCATCATGGCATACATAGAGTAAGCAGCATAAATAACATAGATAAGCACAATCTAACAATCATGTGTGTTAAGAGAAAAGGAATACAACAACAATCTTCAAAAACAATTGGATTAAACATTAAGAATGGCAAAGGTACAAAAAGTTTGAATAGTAGTTATAACTAGATAAAGATTGGAAGAGATCTCCAAACACTGGTTAGATGCATGCATGCAGATAGAGAATGTATTTCCCTGGGAGAAAAAACCATCAGGCACAATGATATCAGAACTAATTTGTTTTGATTTACAAATTGATTACTTGTCACAAATCTACAGGATAATGGTGGACACATGTATCACAATTGATTTATACAACCAAGTCAAAACAATAGAACTAACAATGAATGATATAGGTGTTGAGAAAGCCAACACATTTTTCATTAAATGCAGTCTGAGACAAAGACAAGAACACCTGCAAGAGATATGATATAGAACATCAGTATGGCTGTTAGCAATCCTCACAATGGTAGACAGGGAAATCAAGCTGCCAATATCATGGCAGGTGAGACACAATTTAACAAAAGCAAAAATATTTGAAATAGCATTATCTCCAATCAACACACAAACAAAAAACTGGCTCCTAAAAGGCCAAATTGAAAAATGTGAATAACCAGACAAAACACAAAAGCTGATGCAGTTAATAGAGAAAGCCATCAGACAGATAATAGTCAACAGGAGTCCCATGGGAAAAATATCAATAGTGTAAATAACAAACAAAACTGGAATATATCAAAGTGAACTATCAATATTTGAAGAGCCAATGAAGAAATATATGTGGGGTGCAACATCCAAAACATGACTAAGACATTTTGAGAAGCAACCATGACTAATGACCAAGAAAATAATCAAGAGAAAAATGATAATACATAAGACATCAGAAAACAGATAACAGAGATTCTAGAAGAGGCTATGGAGAGATATAAGAGAGATATTCTGTAATATACATTCACTAAAATCATCAAAAGTGCAGAAATGATGAGAAAGGGCAGGATAACAGAACCTGTAGCAGTCTGCAAAATGGTAACAATTTTGGATGAAGAAGAATTGCTAACATCCTCACAACTATTACTATCCTGAAAGTACAAGAGACAATCAATAAGATAAACATCAAACAGTGGGGAAAAGGGAGACTGGTCAGAACAATAGAGTGGATTGATACAGAGGACAAGAGATTCCTAGCAAAAAATAAAGTCACAAAAGAAATTAGAGAGATTAAACCAAGGAATTATCAAAAAGTCAGAGAGTAACAATCAGTAGCAAAAATGAAGCTCATGTTCACCAAAGCTTTTACTAAAACAGAGTTGGAAGAACTCTTGAAACCATACAACCAGTTGGCCCTTGATGTTGTGTGGATCACATCAAAACTAGAAATAAAGGAAGATATACAATTGAGAATGAGCAAGAAAGGACTAACTCAAGCATAAAAGAATACAATCACAGATGGAAAAATGCATTATCCCGCCATGATACTGCTAACCACAGCATCAATGTCTGCAGGCTCATTCAAAGAAATAGGGAGACAAATAGAGATAAAGATCCTCATATGCACACCACTAGAAACTGTCTCCATACCAATGATACTGCCAAGATGGAGTTTGCCAAAAAAAGTTAATGTTGCAAAGGTGTTTTTGCACTAATACAAATGGATACATAAATACAAAGGAGAAAGTGAAGAGAATAACAAAAAATAAGAATATGAAAAATCAAAGGAAATTATGCTAAGAATTGACAACTGGGAAAGAGTGTACATTGAAGGGACAATAACTCTCTATCAGCTATATACACAAGGGAAGCTGATAAGCATACAATTGAAAGACATACACAATGAAATCAAAAGCTGGACACTGAAGGCAATAATGCTATTCTCAGGAGTAAATGATGTGGTATGAATGGAAATTTAGGAAAAGAAATATTGGTACTATGATGTCACAAAATGAATAACAATGTTGAGAATCAATAAAAATGACCTGAAATAATGGAACAGGAAGTAATAGACAAAATCAGTTTCTTTTACAAAGTTGTGGCAAATACAAGAAGCTTGAGAAAATTGTTTAGATTTTTCTACCTGGAGCCAGCCATACTGGATGAACTAGGCCACATGAGCCAAGCTGACACCCAGATGATGCTAATGATTGGAATAAAAGGAATACATGCTATACTAAAAGTATTATGAAATATTCTCAATTAAAATGAAAGAGCTCAGACAATATCAGAGAACATTAGAGATGTGAAATTTTTGAGATATGTAAACACAGTAATGATGAAAAGAGATGCAGTGTTAAAAATGACAAAACAGCAAGAATTCAAGAAAATAAAGGGACAATCAGCAGGCAGAAATGATAATATGAAAAGTGGACACATTAGTACACAGAGAGCAAGCTGTACTAAAAATAACACAAGCTGAGGAGGGCATGTAGCATCATCCAACAAATATAATCTACTAAAAAAAAGTCAGTTAAATGAACTTAAGATTGAATTTAAATGTGATTGAAAATATATTATAAAATTTATTAGCATCCTAAAGTTGTTTGTATAATGCAGCCAAGAAATATTTGTGCAATTGATGACGAATTGGTATTTGTTGATCCTATCAATTTTGTCTAAATGAAGGGAGCAAAGTTGCTTCCATTATTTTTAGTCATATTGATTTCAAATTTTGAAATCAATTGATACTTTTCAAATTAGCTATAAATAGATTAAATTTCTTTGTAACAATTGATAAAGAAATTTATTCAGAGTTCTTATACTTATTTCTTATTACAGTTTGATTATCTAATACAATTTCAAGCTAAAAGAGTGGTGTTTAGTACTGGTTTGGATCAATCATGGGTTTTTATTCTCGTTTAGCTGACTATTGATCATTATTTTGCATGTATTAATAAAAACAAAATTGAAATAAGGCTAGTGAGCCAAATGTAGGAATTTATATTTATATTATTCTAGATCCAAATTGATTACTATAACATGAACAATAATGTGACCAAACATGTATTGATTATTATATGTAGGGTAGAAAGCTGCTATCTATTTAATTAGTTTATTAAAACCAAAATATTTTGGTAATAGCTAATCTCAATATTAAGTATGCAGCTAGTGACAATTCAGGTTGCAAGTATAAAGTACACTTTATAAATAGAGACCAAGTTGAGTTGTGTCTTGTCTTGAGTAAGCACCAGGCTAGGATAGGGTACACAAAAGTTATATTACTAGCTGAGAAGTGGAACTCATTCAACTGGATCATAGAAGAGTGGTTATTACTGGATTTGAGATTAGCCTTTGGTGGATGCTCAATTACCAACAATCAGAAATAATGCTGCAGAGCTTCATCATCTAAATGGTGTTCATTATATTTTCTGTTAATTACAGTTAATAGCAAGTGGAAGTAAAGCAGTGCAAAAGTAGTACATCCCTACCTGCAAATATATGGTTCTAATTATAATCATATAAAAAGAAACTAGATGACAATGCCTGGTAGAGGATTTTACAACAATGTATGCAAAAACTATCACACATTAAAAAAACAAATAAAAACAAAAATACATGTAAAAACAAGAAAAAAATCTAAACAAATATATTACAAATCACAATAAACAAAACAAATCATGCAAAGAAACAGGAAATATTGTTAAAGGTGCGTTCAGACGAGAACCTTTTGATGCACATCTTTTGATGAAAGTGCTTTCAGACGAGCATCTTGTTGATGTATGCTTTTTTGATGCATCTATCAAAATTTGGGAGCGTTCAGACAAGCACCTTTTTGATGTATGCTAATTTGAATGATGTGCATTCAGATGAGCATTATTTTGATGCATGTTGTTTATTCAACTATTAAGTTTAATTGGAATTGTGTTTTTCTAGCACTGAGAAGATTATAATCAACACCTTGATTACTGATTCAAAACATTTTACTCAAAAACAAATTTGATTGGATGGTTAATTCTATAGATATTGTCATACAATATTGCGTAGAATAAGTATCTAATTACTGATTGTTCAAAAAAACAAAATTACCTGTATAACAGTTCTAGAGTCCGGCGGTATACCAATACTAAAACTAATACCACTATATTATGACAATACCGAAAAATACTGATAACGTGGTATCTTGCCTAAAATTTTGATCAGTACATTATTTAAAAGTAGGCTGTGTATTGTGTGCATGCCCGCGGGTCAATACTTGCTGTATGAAAACTTTGAAAATTTTGGTTTGAGGCTTAAAATATAGCAGTTTAGAAAATTACGAAATTTATCAAGAAAATTCTATTAATAATACAGCTACAATTATATGGCTGATTAGCCCACAAAAACGAGCTACTTACAGATTTTTTTAAAAAATCAGATTTACAAAATGTGCTCATTCGTATTAAGGCGTATTTATTTTCTTGCAATGCAAAAATCATAATTATGAAATTCAATGCTTTTAATTTATGCTCGATGTCGAAAGGTCCGTTCCATTGCATAAGCAATTTATATATTATATTACATTTATAAGGTAATATACTGGTGATATTAAACATTGTTCCATGGACTGACTTAAAATTCCAATTTTATCAGAAACGAATTTCACTAAAACGCATTCATATTTTGAATTATTAACCATTCAATATCGTCAGGGTTCATTTTGAAGTTAAAATTGTTGAGCTTCAAAATCCTCGTATTTTAAGACTCAGGGCTACTTGAGACAATCTGTTTCAAAACAAAATCGTTAATTACTGATCTCTCAAATGAATAATGTGCGTTCAGACGAGAATCTTTTGAACTACGTCAAAAAGATGCAAGCTGTTTGTGCGTCAATTTGAACGATGTGTGTTCAGACAAGCATCTTTTTGATGTATGCTAATTTGAACGATGTGCGTTCAGACGAGCATCTTTT
>CABFPE010000291.1:260142-283238 GCA_900660155.1 Hofstenia miamia
GCCCATGTATTAATTGCTTTTATACTATTCTGCCCATTCAATGCTGACTTCTGTAGTACCTTCCTTACTCTCCTCTTGTATTCTTTCCTTAGCCTCATCTTCATTTCCTCATGATCTGTTCTGTCTTTCTCTATCACACCTAAGTACTTGTACCCCTCTTTAACTTCCTCAATCTTATCCCCACTGCTTGTCCTCAAGCCATCCCCATCCACACACTTGCCTCTAGTCATTGTCACTGCTGCACACTTTCCTAATCCAAACTCCAACCCTGAATCTCTGCTTGCCTTCTCCAATGTCTCCACTTGCTTCTGCAACATCTTCCTTGAACTTGCGTACATCTTCAGGTCGTCCATGTACCACAGGTGACTCACTGCTCTACCATTCTTCTCCATCTTATACCCTATGCCTGTCTCCTTTAACTTTTCTGTGATAGGTATTAAGCTAACTACAAACAGTAGTGGCGCTAAGCTGTCTCCCTGGAATATACCCCGTCTAAACCTCAACCTATGCCCATCTATCTCAGTCTGCCACTTTCCCATCTCTCTCTCTAGAAACTCAACCCATTTCTGCGAAACTCCATTAGCCTCTAACGTCTTCAATACCCACTTATGTGATATGCTGTCATATTCCTTCCTGTAGTCTATCCATGCCATTGCCAAGTTTGTCTTCCTTCTTCTACAATTCTCCACCACTGCCTGGTCTATCAACAACTGATCTTTGCATCTTTCGTCTTTGTCCTACATCGCTTCTGCTCCTCTATTATTATTATTATTATTATTATTATTATTATTATTATTATTTAATTAACTGTTTAAACATTACAGCATAGTACTTTCCAGACCAGAATTAATAATTGAAAAAAGTCTAAATCTATTTTTTATTTATCACATTAAGTTATTTCAATTGTATCTTCTTGTTTTGCATATTTGCGATTATTGTTTTATGAATAAAAAAGCAATCTTATCATAATTTTATTTTTAGACACTAATCCCCATTTTGAAAAATGTGAGCTTTTTACAGGCCTTTGTTTCACATTGCACTACACTGAATTCTGTCAGTTTTAGATGGCAAAATAGGTTTGATCATTTCTGCTGAAAGAAATGCGTTTTTACATATTTCAGATACAATAACATCCCGCCAAATTGAAGGCAATTTTACTGCTTGAAAACCAATTTACTACATAATTTAAAGGAAGTATAGGGTTAGTGACTTTTGTCATTGGCATGGAAATAATACGGAATTTATTAAAAAATTGTAAAAAATTGCAAATTTTCTATATTCAATGCAAATATGGGTCATTTAAACATCAATCAAACACTTCAAGTTTTTTTTGTAGGTATTTCTGACCACATTTCTGTAAATGTTTAAAAAATTTATAAAAAATAATTGTTACTACCTGCAAACCTACCATCCCATTTTTTTCGCTGCAAGTATAAAACTTTATATAAAAATCACATAAAATATAATATTCTTATTGTTTTCTAAGCTTATCTAAATAATTGATGAAAAACAAGAGATAGAGTCCAAAAATAAATTAAATTAATTTCCACAAATATTCAACTTCATATATTCAAAATTTAAATTGAAACTTTTATCAATTTAAAATATTTAGTACTGTCCAGTTCAGCCTCAAACAGATTTCTAATCTTCCAAAATTTTCTGAAATTAAGCTTTGGATTTCAAATACATGTAAATCAATCTTATAAAAAGTGTGTACAACCTTTCAGATTTTGATATATAGAGAAATTGAATATCTTTATCCAAAAAATTGTAATAACGATTTTGTGGAAATTTTTCAAATATGTTTTAATTTCATCTCTTGAAATATTTCCAGAATCAATAATCACGAAATATGCACATGCAAATTTTATACAGATTTCAGATTATAATACAATATGCTTTGGATTTACTGAAGACTAATCTTCACTGTTCAATAATATTTACTATGTGAAGGTCCGCAAAATCTTTGTATTCAAAGTTTTAGAGGAAAAATTTGGTATGGGGATTTACTACTGCTCTCATCTCCACAAAGTTATTTGGTGTGAAGCCCATGAAAATTTCACCAAAATCACACAAAATATAAATTCAAATAAACTTTTATGGCTAAATATGCACTTAAAATTATGAATGTCAATTTATATTTAAGCACCACTATCCGATCACATATTGATTATTGTTTTGCATAACAAACATAGTTAATCACTACAAGAATCTTCAATGATACTAGAAACTCCAAATTGATTTATTACCAAAAAGAAATAGGCCATTTAGTTACAACCAGTGCAGTAAATTGAATGTTTTCAATGCATGCTTTCTAATATTAAACTAGGAAAAATTATTTAAACTGTTTAAACTGTCTTGCAATGACAAGGAGTTATCTATTATTGATGATAATCTCTCAAGAACTTGTCTAAAGTGACTTGTTGGTGTTTCTCGTGTTAGATTGGTATTTGGTCATAATAGCCAATTGTTATATTGCTTGCATGCTATGTTTATACAGTAGTGCTGTGAAAATTTCCCATATAATATGAAATGATTTGTTACACATTTTATTCTGTGGCCAACAATGCAATCACTGTGTGAATGCAACTACCCTCAATTTCTCGTAAATCTATTGAAGTTTGATTCAGCTTGAATTCATGTGAATGCATTTAGTGCCTATTTTCTCATTCTATGCAATGCCTTCACGATTTATTGGCTTATTAATTCTCATATCAGCCATCTTGCTGATTATTATAAATGCTTCTATTTTTTATCAGAGACTATGTTCAACATACAGGCTTGCGGTTGGTTGTTGTGCACAAAAACACAATTTCTGCCACAGATTAAGGATCAGATGCCTATAATGACAAACTTTGCTTAATGTAATTATATTGAAAATAGAAACCTGCGTAACCACAGATTTTTGTTTCAGTTCTCATACTGTGGTCAATTTTTCAGTCTATTTCATAAACCAGTGTTGTGAGATTTGCTCCCATAGCCATTAGTAATCAAATTGAATGCTGAACTGTGATATTAATTGCATATTTTTCTTGGCAAATATAGCAAAGTTGAAAAAAATAGAAATTTCTTTGCTATTAAGGATTTCTGCATTTCCAGTAAGTACTGTTTTAATTTTTTGAATTTGATGCTCGTTTAAGTGAGGTTTGGTTTCTTTTGAAACCCTTGGAGCATATATATTGTGATTTAGTTGGTCTTTAGAAATTTCACAAGTTAACAAGTCCTTAGATATTGTTGCAAATTTTTCGATGGGTTGCCAATGATTGGAAGTTAGTTAGGTTTTACTGAGATATATTTATCACTTTTGTTTAGGATGGTCATAATTCCAATACGGTTTTTACTGCACAGATGTTGTTCAATAAAATATACTTTATGGAGTTTATTCTGTATTGATTAGAGATAATGAAAAATCTCGTCCTAATATCATTTCATAAGGTAGTGGCTAATTATGAGTATTGACAATATAGATAACATGTTCGATTTAATGTGTTGAATTGTAATTGGTACCTCTTGAACAATGCCTTTGATATTGATGTAGTTGCCAGAAGCATTGATAAGTCTCCATTAATTTTTTTCAATGTTTTTGCATGCCCATCCAATTTCAGTGGCACAGTTGTCAGCTATTAGAGTGATCAGTTTGGTGTCATTATTTCTTCTGCATCTTCTGCTGTATAGAATCCATCATTGCTAATGGCATATATGACAGTTTTACAATCTGGTTTAAGATAACCTTGTTGACCATATTGGCAGCATCTAACTTCTTCCACGTTTGCAGGCTTATTTTTGATTGAATTTTCAATATCAGTGTTTTTTGGCTTTGATTGATATTTGAATTTAATAGCAGCATCTTAAAATCCGAGTTATTTTTGTACTCAGTAATTATTTTACATACTGAGTTGTATTTTGACACATTTACTGATGAGCATTTCAATTGAATCTTTGATGTCACATTTATTTTCAAAGCATCTTCTAAATAAATGTAACATTTAGCATGTATGTATGAGTATAGGTCATGTTTATTTTAATGGCCCTCTTCAACTGATAATTGTAGTAATCTATTGACTTTAAGAATGTATGAAGTATTATCATCATTGTCTTTCTTTTAGCGACTATAAAGTAACATGCAATACTGCTTTCTGGTGTTTTCATTGTCAAAGTGTGAGGTCTTTAACAAGCTTATCATAATCTATCTTACTTTCAGGATCAAGACTCATATGCACACTAAGCACTTCGTCTTTTAAGAAGAGTGGTAGTTCAGCACATCTGTTTTTTTTGTTCCGCCTTATTGCAAGCAATAAATATTGAAAATTACTATCCATTCTCAGAATTTCTGAGCAGTAGTGCTGATTTTTTGAATTAATTATTGAAGTCTTATGCTAATCTTTACTTCAGTTTTCATGGGTTGATTTGGTAGCATAGATTTTTTTGATATTAGTATTAAAAGCTTGTTGTGGCGATGGTAGCTCTTAAAGAACTGTGATTTTTAGAGAAGAAAGCCTCTGCTTTTCTTGTATTTTTGCTGGTTTTCACAGAGTAACCACTGGGGTTAAATCAAATTCTTGAATATTTGTAAAGAAACATTTTAATTAAAAACTTACTAAATATTTCTTTTTATCTATTTGTAATTCATTGATATATATATATATATATATGATTTCTAGTTTTATAGAAAATTTAAAAAAAAGTTCATAATGTTTATAATATATTTGAGTGGAATGAATAAAAAATATTATATTAAGTAATGACAACTGTTATTTAAATATAATTTCCATCATTTTCAACAATTTTGTTGAGAACAACAATCAGTTTCATCAAAGTTCTACTCATTTGATGACGAGTGAAATGAGACATTTGCTCATCCAAAATTGTAACAAAATCTTCTCTGTCAGCAAAGTTACTGTTTCAGAGGGATTCTAATCTTGCAAAGAGATAACGTTCACACAGATTATTGTCAGGTGAGCATGGCAGTTGCTTCACCAACTCAATAAAGTTATCTGTTAGATTAGTTGTTGTTGGTCTGGAGGTGTGGGGCCTTGCGTTGTTGTGAACAATCACTATGTTTTGAATTTCAAATTCAATTTCAATTTATATGATACATAGATACCTATCTGTAGCTATATTTCTTATATTTCTATTGCTGCAATGATTTTAACAATAGAATATTTTATATCAACATTTTAAAACAAAATACCCAGTTTTTTATGGGACAACTTTTCCTCCCTATATATAAAATCTCAAACTTTCAAACTTATAAATACACTTATTCAAATTACACAAGTTAACTAAAATTTAGCATTATAAAGCTAAATGGTTTTTAAACGACTTCTATTCATGACAATAATCATAAAATAAGAAAATTTATAAAAAACAATGGTGATTGCAGTTTCCATTGAAAATGTCAAAAGTCCGTATTAGACATATGATCAATCTCACTTACTAAAATAAAAACCTTAGCTAAACAGGAAAATTTTGAAAACTATGATAATCCTAATATTTGCTAGACTTTTCAAATAATTAGAAAATAATACAAATTACCCAAAATAAAAAAACAATTAAAGAGCTTTCTTCTGTGAAAATATGTATGTGCACAGAACGAGATATAAATATGAGGGAAACATAAAGTGAGTTTTTTAACTTTTCTTGCAAAAAGCCAGATATAAATGAAGAGAGCATTTGTAAAAAATTTTCCTTGATGTGAATAATTCGGATTTCTTTCCTAATGTGTTGCTAAAACATTGCTTTCCAAGGCTGAATTAAAATTGATTGTAATTATATAGACCTGTTCTTTCAAATACATGTTTTGAATATAGTCTATAAGATATAAACTATGAAGTTACTTCAATTAGAATGTCATACAATAAAAAATTTATTTCTTCAATAAATGTACAACCAAATGACGAAGTTGATGTTACTTTTGAAGATGTAACTAGGCATTAGCAAATGTGTTCTGCTCTAAAGGAGAACAATTATGTCTAAATTTTTTACCTTCCCAGAATTACTTGAAGCCACTATTTTTTCATTGAAAGTCAGAATTTTTATAAATTTTCCCATGCACAATATTTAAGTAATCAGAATGTCGCAACCATGTGGGTTTCACAGCACAAATTAATGAAGAGACACTCATTGGGCATTTTTGCATTTTTGATATCCTTAGTACATAAAGAGATTTTGAACTTTTAATGAAATTTGAAAATTCAACCACTGATTTTTACAACTTTCTGCCTTTTATGGGCTTTAAAAATTTATAGATAAGTTCTTGTATAAATCTTTATTTTTAAAATCTGTATTTAATGGCCAACTGAAGCAGACTATGATTTTTTTTACATAAATTCAACANTTTTGAACTTTTAATGAAATTTGAAAATTCAACCACTGATTTTTACAACTTTCTGCCTTTTATGGGCTTTAAAAATCTATAGATAAGTATAAATCTTTATTTTTAAAATCTGTATTTAATGGCCAACTGAAGCAGACTATGATTTTTTTTTACATAAATTCAACATTGGTGGGTAAAACAATATTAAATAAGTGTTGAAATGTATTTAACAAAGAATAATTATATTGGAAAACAACTATTTTGATGCTACAAGTGAGTCTTCAAGATGACATTACTAAGTTATAGCACCTACTCTAGATACTATAAATTTTAAATTTATACGCAAGATATTTTCTTTTTTTCCACCACCAATATTTATTTGGTGTTTGATTGATCTATATAAGTCAATTATTCTCAGTAACAGCAAATTGCTGAGTCATAGAGACTAGATCCTTAGCAGGTTTATTTGATGCAACAGATGTTTACTATACCTATAATACAGTCTAATAAAAAGGAGATTTGAGGTCAGGCTGTAGCAAGTGTTCTATACATTAAAAACGTTTTGCAATTTATTATATTTCACTAATAATCGCTATTTTTTTAATTTTGGTCCTTAATTTTATTTTCATTCTTTGAAATTATTTTTACAGAAGTTACAGTTGGCAATGATATGGAAATTTCTCATCAAATCAATTCAGTTGGCTATAGCTCATTGATATCAATTGATGCTAATTCAAATCAACAAAAATACAATTTTGCTTGACTATAACATGTTCTTAAATTTTTCAACAAAATCCATCAATTTTTCAAAGTTCATAGCTCAATACAAATCCTCGTTAAAGCACTACATTAAAATGCATACTAAATTTTTACATTTGTAAAATATCCAGTAGGCAGATTATTATAGGAGAAAATTTCACTCTAGTAAATTTAACTTTTAGTCAATTCTTTGCTAATTTTGAATCTCAAATTTTAGAAATGATTGGAAATTTTGCTAATTATGCATAAAATGAATTTTGCAAATAAAAGCTATTGTGGCATAATTTTGAGATTTTAACAACCATTAAAAAACTTTATATTTTAAATGTTTTCGTCAAATTGTACATTGTTTTTTCAACGTAACTCTTATAGCAAAAGAAGCTTGATTTAATATGTCTCTCAATGCTTTGCAAAAACTAGTCAAATCCCTTTTTAAATGTAAATCTCTTCCCTCTACTCTTTGAATTTAATGTCAATGTTGCTCATTCACTCAGAAGCAATCCTAACCATTTTTTTGAATGCTTTTCTTCTATTTTTGCTTTAAATAGCTTTCCCAATAATTTTCATTTTCTAATTTGTTCTCTCCACAAACAATACTTAAAATCCTTAAGTCTCTCATGCCTCATTCCATTCCATTTGATCAATTCTCCCCTTTTTTTATTAAACATTGAGTCTTTCCTCATGACCCTATGTTTCATCTCCTTCTTTTTCTCTTCCTAATATCTACATTATCTAAGATCTGCCTTAATTGTTCCTATTTTCAGAATGGGCAAAAATTTTCCCCAACACCCCTGCTCATTTTGGCTGCCAATTTTGTCACATGATGGTAATGAACACATTTATCTTGTCACTATCCTTGGTGATTAATATCTAGGAACTGTTACTTCATAGTCATATCTTACTGACTACTCTGTACCAACTGGTGACATTTGTAGTCTTGTATATATGCTTATTGTAATATGCACATTTTATAAATAATTTTACTTAACTATTGATCTAATCCCACATGGTGACAGAAGTAATGTCATTCAAAAAATTAAAGCCTCCTATATTTGATATTGATAGCTCAAATATTGCAGTGGAATGATTGAAGTGGAAAGGAAATTTTATGATTTTCATGAAAGCCATCAAGGTAGATGAGAAACCAGTTAAAGTGAAGATTAGAATATTTCTTCAGTGCACTGGAGAGAGTGCTAACAAAATTTTAAGCAAGGCACAAATCAGGTATTTGAAATATTCCAATTTTATTAAGATGTTTAGATCTAATTGTAAAATTGACCAATATATCAGCATGCTGAGAACCCAAGCAAGGAATTTCAACTTTGGCCAGCTTGAAGATAGGCAAAGTTTCAAACTATTATTTGTACAAGTGCCATCTCGTAACTTTAGATAATTTTGAAAAGTGGCAAATTTTTCTGACTTGAGCTATATAATTCTATGTGATAGCAGTCTTTGGTATTCACAGGCCAATGTAATGGCTGAAATAGCAGTGAAAATGTTTAAAAATATCCAAAAAAAGCAGTGATTATAGAATGGTTATTATTGTCTTCAGGCGTGGCTTTAGGATTTTTAAAACAGGGGGCACACTGGTAAATTTTCTGTCAACAAATTTCTAGAGTAATATGATAACATATAAATATAAATCCAAGTAAAACTATGCTGTAAAATTTAATCGCCTATTTTTTCTACCAAATCTATCAATAACATCATTTATGTCAATGTTTAGTGTTTTGTGGATATACAAAAGAGCAAGCCCTGTTAATCGTTCGCCTCCCATGGAAGAACGCAAGTACGACTTTAATAACCGTAAAACAGAAAATGTCCGTTCAGCCATACACGTGGTTATGGGAAGGGTGGCAAATATTTTAAGTAGTGCGGCAATATTTGGAAAAAATGATGGGTTCGCAGAATCGAGTGCTGATACAGCATCACTGGGTGTGGTTGATTTGTTTTTCCAGTTAGAAGCCCAAAGCTCCATCTCTGTATTAAAGCCATGGTAATCGGGAAGGGTTTCCTTGTAAAAATCCACACAAGCTGAGATGTTTTCATCATTTAGATCAGCAATTCCATTAATCCATTTTATAGGAAGAAGTAACGGGAGAGCTTGTATTTGGAGATGGAGATCGTGCTCCAAAAAAGTTTGTAATTTTAGCTGATGCATGCGGCTGGGTACTTGAAGCATTTCGTTTAGGCATTATAAATATGAAAATATCTTGTAGCAAAATAAACTGCTAAAATATCATAACCAAATTTAGCGACTGGATTGCTTAATTGCATATTAAGTAAATTTAAAATAACAAATCACTCAGAATCGTTTTGGGGGAAGCGGGCAAGTTGCAATTGCCATGGAGTTTGTGCTTGAAAAATGTACTAGTATTTACAAATTTTTAAAAAAATATAAGTGAAATCATTCACAAGATAAAATTACTTATANTGAATTATGTAATCCAGGAATGGGTAGTATATGCTGTGCTTATAATGTTCCCTTTAATCAACAGTTGTTGGTTGACTTGCTGTTCTTTGCTGGCAGCAAGCTGAAGGCAGAGTGTCGAGTCTAATTTCTCCTACCAGCTGTTCTGCTGATAAATACAAGTTGTTGAAGCATCCAGAACCTCTGCAATCAAGCCAGGTGACCAATTGGCTCTGAACATTCTCCACATGATCGATGCATTTCACCAACTCCAAGTCACTTTTTTGCATGTAAATGCTCAAGGTCTTTGTGGCAACCAAAACTTGACGTAGACATTGTGAAGCAATAACAAATTCACAGCGGGAAATTGCAGCTAAAAGACAAGTTGCATCAGATGAAGCATCACGATCACCAGACCACGTTGAAATCTCTTGCAGAGTTAGTGCAATAGAGTTGTATAACTCTGCAAATACCAGAACGCAGTCATGTCGTTCTACCCAGCGCATGTCCGAAAGGTGAGGAAGCACACTGTGAGATGATCCAGGGTGAGTCACCTCTATTGCTTCTTTGAATAACTTAGACCTCTTTGCTGAATTTCTGAGGAGAACACTAACTTTCCTGGAGATGTCTGTAGTTTCATCAGCGATGACTGAAATATTTGGTTTCTTTGATTCGGTTTATCTAAGCAATGCAAAATGTATATTAATAGTAAAAAAGCCAAACTCACCAAAATATTTTGAATGCTCTCTCCAATACATTGAATTATATCATTTTGTGAATTCTTCCCAATGTAAGTCGCATTTTTCTTCATAGTTGAAAGATGATTTTGCAAGTCCTTGTCTCCACTAGTAGCTTTGAACTGAAGAAGAGCACGAAGATTTCCGGAATCAGCACTAATATCAGTCGATGTCTCGGGAACGTCCAGTGTGCCATCATCGCGATGGCCTCGTAGAGGGATGCCAAGACGACCAGCAAAAATTATTGTGCTTATAATTGGGTGAAGCAAACGCCTGTTACGTTCAATTTCTGTGGTTAATTGTTTGTCCAATTGCTGATCAATGGCTTGATGTGGGTGCTCATAAGCATACATAAATTGAATGGCATCAAGATTAGCAGCTTTGTGGTAATTTGTCTTCATGTGGCAATCAAAGTAACCATCATTTCCAGTAAGCCTGTCATAGCGGACACAGGGTTTGTTGACGAAAGGCAATTGCTGTCCTCCAGCTTTAGCTTTGATTCGCTCTTGATCAGCAAAGAAGACGCACACCTAAGAATATTAAGCAGTTAAACAAAAACAAAAAAAGCTAACCACTGAAAAGGATAGTATAAAAAAATTACTTTGCAAAACAGTCCTTCTGAAGTTTGTGAGTAGACCAGCCATTTGTTTGTTAAGAAATGTTGAGCATTTAAAGATCGCTTTTTACCAGCCCTTTCCTTTGATGGCAAAATTTTTTGGAGAAAACTTTGGGATTTGAATGTTTTTCAGAATTGTGTAGATTTGGGTTTGTGTCGCACTCTTAGGATTGTTCACGAATAGACCAATGTCAAGCGCATTTTGAGGAGAGGAATTAGAATTTGGATCAGCTAGTGAGCTACTTGAACCTGCCTCCGCAGCAAGTGGATCTTTTACAGAAGTAACCGGAGAGCTTGTATTTGGAGATGGAGATCGTGCTCCAAAAAAGTTTGTAATTTTAGCTGATGCATGCGGCTGGGTACTTGGAGCATTTCGTTTAGGCATTATAAATATGAAAATATCTTGTAGCAAAATAAACTGCTAAAATATCATAACCAAATTTAGCGACTGGATTGCTTAATTGCATATTAAGTAAATTTAAAATAACAAATCACTCAGAATCGTTTTGGGGAGCGGGCAAGTTGCAATTGCCATGGAGTTTGTGCTTGAAAAATGTATTAGTATTTACAAATTTTTAAAAAAATATTAGTGAAATCATTCACAAGATAAAATTACTTATATTGCTGTTTATGATATTAAGTGTTTGCAAGCATTGGAGCAAAACAGTTTTTCAATAAAATAATTAAGAACCTGACACGTACATTATAATGACAGGGATTTTGTAACAAGTAAGGAATTCCTCAGGTAATACACATGGACCTGTGGTGATTTTCGATTTAACATCCTGCGGGCACGTACATGCAACTACTATTAATCAACATCTGATGACATTTGAATCATTTTAATTTCTCATATTCCTTTCTGTTTCTTTAATTAATTCATATTGCTAAGAACCCACCTAATTATAGTAAATGTGAAACTTCAAGTCCAACTACATATACAATGATGAAATGTGTATTAAAGGAATTGGAACAATTCATGAGAAAATAATATGCTACTACTCCAACGTAATTTCACGCACTATTTTTTAATATAAATGTAATATCATGTCATATGAACATCTGTTACTGATTCTGTTTCATGTAAATCCTAAATCATAAATAGAAATTACGTCTTGCGAATTTTTAACCAAATCTAAGTTTGAATAGTGATAAATTAATTTCTTGAAAATATAAAGCATTTTGAAAGAATATCAATATAAATTAAATATTCATTTGTTTAATAATTTAGTTTTTTGGAACACTCGAAAATAAATAATACATTCAAAACGCGTGAAATAAAGTTCTCGCTATTTGACGTTTCAATGTTTAACCAATCATGTTTTCATACATTACATGTTAATATAATGCTATTTTTGCCTGCTAGTGGCGCTTTTAAAAGTGGAAGTATTCTATTGAATGAATAATATTATATTGTAATCAAACAAGCATTCAGTGTGTATTTAATCGATGAGGAATTACTAAGTTATTCACGCAGAGACTGTTTTAAATAACATTCAAGAGCATTGTAAATTGAAATTATGAAATATTTAAAAATCCTCTCAAAAAAGGGGGGGGCACTGGCCCCGCGCCTGCTCTCTACTATCTCTTTCTTCTCCTACGTAACTTTTATTTCTACCAGGAACTGCTCATCATCTTATCAATCATTTGCTGTGTTGCTGGGGATAATAATAACTGTGATGAGGTTAACTATAGTTCTTCTTTGCTAATCTCCTGTTGCGTTTTTGTCACCATTTAGCATATCTCTACTGGTGTTGTTATCCCTCCTTTCTTTAACTTTTTGGTCCTTTTGATTATCTTCATAAAGGTGCATCACAGGCTGCCTTTAACATAACGTCTCATATTTTCGTCTATCATTCATTGCACTTCCTTCTGTTTCAGTGCTTTTCTTACATCCTCAGTGTTGGTTAGTCTCCGCTTTATTATCTTTTTTGTTGTTAACCATGGTTGATTCTGCAATTGCTTCAATCAAATTTCAGATGTTGCACCCCACATATATTTTCATAATGGTTCTTCAAATATCTGTATTTCACGTGGGCAAATCCCTGTGATGTTTGCTAGTTCCACTATTGATATTCTTCCCATTGGGTGATGCTTTGTTATTATCCTGCTTAGCAACTTCTCCATTATCTGCATTGGTTTCCAGTTTTTTGTCTGAGTGTTCATTGGTGATAATGCGATTTTGAGCTTCTTTGCTTTTGTGAATTTTATTCTTTGGTACCTTGAAATGGGCAACCTTAACTCTTTATCTTCCATTAGTAATATGGCTAGCAACCATGTTGACGTCCTGTATCAAATTTGTGGCGCGTTCTTCTCTTCTAGTAACAGGTTTTGGAAGTCTTTTTTCGTATTTAGTTTGTATGCTCGATTAATTTCCGTTAATACCATCTCTACCGTCTTATGGTATTTATGCGCTGGTGCCTTTATCTTGATTTCAGGCCAGGACTCGTCTGTTTTCTTCTGCATTTTCATATTTGCCCAGACATTTTGGATTTCTTTCAGATGATCCTGGCGTTGAGTCATGCTACATTTGATGAATTGTGTCATGGCTTTCTGTAATCCTTCTTTTTCATTTGACATTTCCACTGTTTTTGTCTGTTGATATAAATCAATTGCTATACTGCTTTCTATCATGATTCCATATATCTGCGCCCAATAATCAATTTGCAAGTCAAACCGAATTAATTCTGATATGGTGAGCTCTCTTTTTTCCCATGGGAAGTTATTTTCCGTTTGTAGTATCATGTCTCTCAGGTATTTTGGTAGCTCCTCTAGGTTCTCTCTCATTACAATTATCACTATTCTGACTTGTTGTACTCTTGCCATCCATAACATGTGATTGATCTGTTTTTCCAAGTACGTGTATAATTGTTAGATTTTCTTCATCCAAGTTTATCTCTGGGATATTTGCTATCTGTTCTTTCTATGCCATTAATGCTTGTGCTGTCTTGAGAGTGACATTTTCATTGAATATCATGTGAGTGGTGCTTCTCATGTATGGCCTATTGATTGTTTCATTTAATTCCTGTGGATAGCTGATTATTACGTTTATCCTCGGGTGGTTGTCTGCGTCTAGTAGTATCGGTAGATTGCTTCCTTCCATTTTGGCTGTCTTTCTGATTAATGTTTTAGTCTCCAGGGACAATTTCTCAAACACATTGTGCAACATTTTTGTGGTTGCCATAAAATAAGGGTGCAATGTTTCTCCATCGATTTTAGACATTCGCTTTTCTCTCTCTCTAGATCTTACTGTATGCTCTGATGTTGTCTCTGATGGGGTGTGTATCTGCCTCATCCGTAAGGGTAATCTGCTGGCTCTTGGTTCACAGTCCATGGGCTGCGAATCTGTACCAATGGTGTCAACTGTGTCACCCTTGAATCAGCTCTCAGTTACAACAACCAGTACTTGACCAGCTGTGGTTCCAGTGAGGATGCCTTCAGCCTTGAATTGCTTCCAGATCTCCACAGTTCTTCCACCACTTACACCTTCCTCTGGAACTCCGGTTGTGTCACTGCCCTTGAATCGGTGAAGTGATCCTCTGGAAGGAAAGTTATGCTGTGAAGAGGCTAATTGTCCATTCATATCTCTGCCCTTGAATCAGCCTTGAGTACTACTTGGACGCCTCTTTACTTTGCGTCTCATATTGACCATCTCTTCGTTCTCGTCCCTTCTGCCCTTGAATCGTCATCTGGTTTGAGAACTTCTGCGCACTCACCTCCTCATGTTTGTGGTCGGGGATTCCCTTGGTTGGTTGGTTGCGCCTCACTTGCTTGCTGAGTGGTAGATGCATCCTTCTCTAAGTTCCTAAATGCAGTTACTAAATCTATATCCCATATTTCAGGGTTATATATAGTTTTATTTCTTGCTGCCCTCTGAGGTTGGACTCTGCGTTCTAATTGCTCATTTCCAATATCCGCTGTGAATTCTTCCTCAAATTCCTCCTCTGGTAGGCTATCTAAATCACACATATCGTACATAACCTCCTTGCTGTTAATTTGGCTTATCTTAAATTCAGCACTTTCATCTATCTTTGTTTCCTCAATGTCTGCCATTGCTCTCTTTAAGTTTTGAAAGTGCAACAGTCTGCTGTTGTCTAACATATATTCATTATTTGGCAGTGTTTGAGTTATCATATGTGGTCCAGACCAGACTGTTTTTAATTTGCATACTTGGTTTGTGTCAGTTAGTTTGATTGGTGTGAATGTGTAGACTTGTGCATGTGCCCATAAATTTTTTTATTATAGTTTCATTGTTGTCTCACTGCTGATTTCTTCATATTGTGGCATATTGTTTTGTGGATTCCTGAAATCTGTTTACGGAGTTGGTTCACGTATTCATTATTCAAGGCTTCACTATAGTCAGTGTACTGCATTGATAGTGGTGTGGCCACTTCTCAGCTGAACATCACTTTAAATGGGGTGATTCCTGTTTTCAAATGCACCAATGTATTATAAAAATATTCTATCATCTTGATCACCTCTCACCATCTATTTCCGCCAATCCTTGTTGTTGTTACTCTTATTAATTTTATAAGAGTTCTATTTAGTCTTTCCACCATGTCGTTCGCCTGTGGGTGGTATGCTGTAGTTCTTTCACTAACTATCTCCAGCATCTTCACCATTTCCTGAAACAATCCACTCTCGAATTGAGGTCCCTTATCTGATATGATCATTTCCATTGGACCAAATCGTAATATCCACTCTTTCATTACTATTTCCACTGTTGTTTCTGCAGTTCTGTTTTTCATTGGGATCATTCTCACGTACTTCATAAAATTGTCCACCATCACTAGTAGAAATTGGTATCCCTCATTATCCTTTGATAATTGTTCCAAGTTGATGTGAACTATCTTGTTCGTTGTGTGGCAATTATTTTTTCCAATGGTGCTCTCTGTGTCAGGAATCTTTGATTGTTGTGTAACAAGCATGTAGTACATTTGTTGATGATGTCTTCAATTACTTTTCTCACTGCCATTGTTATAAATCGCCCATTAAACGTTTTCTCAGTTTGCTTTATTCCCAGGTGGCCTTTTTCGTGTATCCACCATATGAGATCCCTCTTACAGTATTTGGGTATCACATTCCAATTGTTTTGTCCTTCCACATACAACAGCCCATTTCGGTTCATTTTCCATCTATACCATTTGAAATAGCTTGTTGTTAGCTTTGATAATGTCAACTGGGGTTCCTTCAGTTTCCTTATTATCTCATTGAGAATTACGTCATCCTGTTGTTTCTCTATGATTTCTTTTTCAGAGATTTCCTCCTTCATTATAATTGGTAATACTGCTTGCCCTTTCTTGTCTACATTGATCTCTGGTAGTTCATCATATTTGTTGTGTGGTAGAAATTGGAATTGCTTCTTTTCTCCATCTATCTTTTCCGCATCTCTTTGGTACTCTGGTAGTGATGTCCAGAAGTCTGCATTGTCTTTCATTGATATCCTCCCCTTTTCTATAGTTCTTCCTAGGAAAATGATTTTCTCTTTCAGGATGTTGCACTTGTTGCTGTTTATACGGAGTCTGGCTTTTTCCAGTATTGTTAGTGTTCTGTCCAGTTTTTCTATGTGTTCTTGTATCGTGTTGCTCGTTACTATTATGTCATCTATGTATGCATTAATGCCATCTTCCATTCTGTGCGTCTTATTTTTCAGTACTTTTGTTATGTATCTTTGAAATGTCGCTGGTGTATTACATAGCCTGAACACCATGTAGATCCATTTGTAAAGTCCATACAGTGTCATAAATGCTGTCTTCTTGATGTCTTCTTCTTCCATTCACACTTGCCAGTAGGCCTTGCATAGGTCTAATGTTGTCAAATATTTGTGCTTGCTTGATTTGTACAGCATATCCTCTATTCTTGGCAGGGGATAGGAGTCCTTCTTTGTAACCTCGTTTAGTTTCCGGAAATCTATGCATAACTGGTATTTCTCCCCTTGTTTTACAAACACTGTTGGTGCTGCGTAGGGGCTCTTGCTTGGTCGTATGATTTTGTTGTCTATCAGTTCTTCAAGTATGCGATTATATTCGCCTTTCATTTGTTTGGGCACTCTTCTGCAAGGTAGCTTTATTGGTTTCAAGTATGGGTAGTCCTTGCTCTTGTGTTTCTCGCCTATTGCCTGCCCCACACTTATCTCTCCATAATTGAATATTCGGTTATGTCTTTCTAGCATCTCTATTAGCTGTTGGGTCTCTTTTTTTTTCAAGTATGGGTAGTCCTCACTCTTGATGTCTGGGATTTTGTATTCGTCATCTGTTGCTTTCATCCCAATGCCCTTTAATCGGCCTCTGGGAGTACTTGCGACTTGGATGGTGTTTGTCCACTCCCCTTTGAATTGGCCATGTGGAGTACTTTGCACTTCCACTTGCAAGTCCTTGAATCAAATATGCAAGTTGTCGGCTCCATCTTTGTCTTCCAATGCTTTCCATATCACTCTGATGTTTGATTTCACATATTTCCGAGAATATCCTAATGTGTGACTTCTTTAGGTTCACATTCCGGTTTGTTGAATTGAGGATTGGTATTTTTCCTCTTTCATTTTTTACTGCACATATGCTTGACAGCATTGACACTCTTTTTGTGTTTATTCCTTTATTTTTGTATATCATTACATCAGCTGTAATTGCTTCTTCTGTTTCAATTTCGTGCATTTTCCACTGATGCAGTTGCAGATGTATGTCTTCTTGTAATTCGAACGTGATCATTTTATCTCTGCCTTGTTCTTCCTTGATCTCGATCTCTTCTTCCTTAACTTTGATGGTTCTATCTGCGTAATTAATGACAATTTTTTTTATGAGAAATCGTCTCCCAGTATTATTTCGTATGGTAGCATGTTGTTGTGTGTATCTACTACCACCAGTGATTGCTCAAAAGTTGTGCTTGCCACCCTTATCTGCACTGCTTTTAATATTCCTTTTGTGTCGATATATTTGCCAGATGCGTTTATGAGTCTTTTGTTACACTTATCAAGATCTTCTCTTGTAAAGCCTAGTTTTGTCGCACATTCGTCCATAATTATGGAAGTTGCTGCTCCCATATCAATGGTTGCTTTTATCATTATCCCATTAACAGATATTGTCATTGTGTTTACTGTGTCCATATTCGCCATAATCATTATAGGTGCGTGGTTTTAAAGAGTCAGCGCTCCATTTAGTTTTCTGATTCTTCATTGGTCTGGTGTCCTTCGTTTATTTCTTCTTCTGATTCTATTAAATCTTCGTCTTCGAAGTACCCCTGCTCTTCTCCAATCATGTTTATTTGTTTGTGACAATCGTCTCTTTTGTGTCCTTTCTTTCCACAGTTATAGCATTTCACGTCTCTTTTGCGGACCTTTTTTGTTTTTCCATCTCTGGTTTTTATCTTTATCATTTTCTCCTGTTTGTCTGCTTCATAAGTTCTTGTTGTATTTCTCGGTTTGGCGTTGTTCCTCCATGTCAGTGTCTCTCTGTGCCATGCTGCTTTCTCATTTATTCTCACGTTGCGATTTAAGAGTCTTGTTTGCACTTGTTACAGGTAGGGCTTTCTGCTCTGCTGACTTTGTGATTTTCTTCACTGCCTTGTTGCTTCCCTTCTTCATTTTACTTTAAGTTTATGTCTGAGTTTCAAAAGAGTATCACCGTGTGTTTCCTCTCCATTGACTTTGTTCTTCTTTGTCATGGTCACCATGTAACATCCTCTACCAGGCCTTTGTCATCGTGAATTATCATTATTAATTGTCACTTGATTAATGGCGGGTAAGGACTTACTATTTTAATAGACTGCTAAATGTTTCCTCTTCATCTAGCTAGTTACGCTAACTGAATAATAACTATCACTGTTTAGGTGACGGAGCCATGCAGTATATTCTCTGATTGACTAATTGTGGGCTACTGCCCAAAGCTGATCTCCACACAACAGTTCCTCTCCTTCATTAACAATTGACCAAGTTCGTTGCACCATCTCAGCTCAATGGACATTAATTATGTGTACCTTACATTAGCTCAGTGCATGTACTCATGTCAAGGCAATACTGACTTAAACTCATATTTTGTAAAGTGTTTGTTGAACTGAATAAGTAAAGCAACCAGGCATTGATACTAGCTGCACTATTTAATATCAAACTAGCCATTACCATAAAATTATTGGCTTTTAGTAATTAATTAACTAACTGCAGCTTCCTACACTTACATTTAATAGTAATACATGTAAAGTCATTTATTTGGTTGATTATAGTCAAGTCTCCTAATTTTAATAACACATATATAACCCTAATTGTTGGCTATCCAGCCATTTTGTTAATCTATTATAATGTACATGTAGTGATCGATAGTCAGACTAAGCAAGAATCGAAAAACTCCCTATCTGTAACTTAAGTGCGGTTTTATGACTGGCACAAGGACCCTTTGAATAGCTCCCGTGATGGACTCCAGCCACTACTTGACACAACTTGCTTAGCTGAACATTTTAATAAATTTCAAACCAGATAAATGAAGATAATAAATCAAAATAAACTCCAAAGAATTTATTGTTCATCAAATTCCATTTAAATTTTCAGCTATTTATTTAAAAAGTTTTAAGTACCTGCTGATTTCAAAATTTGAATTAATCTTCTGCCAATATGGCTGTTCTTACGTAAGCGTAATTTTGCTTGTTACAATTTGTCTAATATTTCTTAATAGCTACTGCATTTTTCTCATATTGTGCATATTGTGACTTAGTTGCATAATACAAATGAATAAGATATCAAACTAAATTTTACAATCACTTATAATCAATTTTTTGATCACTGCTAATCTTTTCGACACTATTCCTTTTGGTTTGCAGCTTGGTCCTTTGGATGATGCTACATTATGATTAATTTTAGATTGCTTTACATGTTTATTGTACAGTTCTTGTGTCAAATGCACATATAAAACACTTTTACAAAATAGAGTTCTCAGCTCATTGATATAACTTATGTGTACCCTATCCTAGCATAGGGCACACATAAGCTGTATTGATGAGCTGAGATGTGGAACTCAACCAAATGGATTATCTGTTTGCAGCTTGGTCCTTTGGATGATGCTACATTATGATTAATTTTAGATTGCTTTACATGTTTATTGTACAGTTCTTGTGTACAATGTATTTCCTATTTAGTAATTTAGTGGACTGTTGACTGATTTATGAATTACCTTTCTTGCTGACTGCATTGATTGTTCACATGTACAAAGGGCTAACATGTATTACTCTATATGTAGGGCTATTATATGTAAGGAACAATAACAAGCTAAAGCACCATGGTTACATTACTTCCTATTATTTACATAGTCATAATGACAAGGACAATCAATGCACCAAATTATTAAGTTATCATACACACACTATCACTGAGTAAACCACACTGATTCACCAACTGGTTTCCACTGAGAAGTTCAAGTAAATGCTGGAGCTGTTACCAATAAGGATATCTCTTGATGTGCATAGCACAGTGTTGGATTTTGACCCTGTATTCCATCCACTTCTCTCAATCTAAATAAATTGTGATTAGTTAGGCATTTGGGAATGCTAAAGCATATTAATTCAGTTAATTAACTATACAACAAGTTAGGTTGAGAGAATTTAGGGATCTGTCACACCCTAAGCATCGCATAATGAATTAGCAACTTTTAAGTTATTGCGAAATTAGTGTTGGCAAGATTCTACGTGGAAACCATGACAGGCGCTCAACATGAGCGAAAGAGAAGAAAATGGAAATTTAAAGAAAATCCTAAAAGTCGAAAAACAAAGGAAATACCTAGAATTAGTGTGCAAAGACGATTAGTTCAGAAGAATGAAAATCTAATCAAAGCCGGAATAAGGGACTAACACAATTGAGTAAAGATAGTTGTATGAAGAAAACCTTATCAGAAATACAGTTAAAAACCAGAATTTTAAACAATGAAAAGACAAAAAGACAAAACGAATGTAACTCCTAACTTAAGCACAAAAAAATTTTTAGAAGGGAACCAGCAAACAATTACTCAAAGCTATCAATGACAATGGTAAATTCGAGGAAAAAACAAAAGACTAGAGCAAAGACAAAAAAAGGCCAAAATCAAAAAACCCCAGAAGATGTTACATCCCCAGCAGAACTAGTGCTACAGCCAGCACAAGCAACTAGAGAATTTACTATAGTTGAGCTCACCAATATAATTGAGAACAACAATAGCAAAAGAAGAGAATTGACAATACAGATAGAAAAATTAACACAACAAATGTTCGAAGTGGAGGTAGCAAATTCCAAAAAAGAAAGACATATTGAGGAAATCATACAAGATACAAGTGCAAGATTGATGGAACAACGAAATTTGTTCCAAAAACAAATTGAAAAGTTGATGGAGGCCAATAAGGAAATTAACACACAAAGCAAAAAGTTACAACAACTTATTTTTATTTTATTATTAATCTTTATTTTTAAAATCCTTTGCACATAAAATCGATGTACAAATATAGTATTAAACACTTATAAGGATTTCAAATACAGTATTTTCTTCATTAATTAATCTTGGTTGCGTTGGAATTGATTGAGGTCTTTTGTAATTTATATGTGGTTTTTCTTGATTGGCCAATTCCAAATATTTCTTTTCCCTTTTACTCTCTTGTAGTTAAATGTGATCTTTAATTATAAGTGCCATCTTAAATATTTCCCATTGTACAAGTTCCCACCATTACCGCAATCTTATGAGTCAGATGCATGATGACAATGTAAATCTTAGAGAAGTAAACATCACAAAGCAAATAGAAATTGATAATTTGAAAGATGAAATTAGATTAATGGTATTAACTAATCAAGAAAACGAAAATAAGGAAGAAGGAAATGCCAAAGTAATAGAAACAATAATAGCTGAAAAGCCAGAAAAGCTAAACAAAGCAATACCAACAAGAGAGACGCCAATAGAAATTTACAAACAGTGTGAAACTGAGAAAGAATTTATGGAAAAATTAGTGACTACCATAACAAAACAGGTAAAAGAAAATTGTAAAAAACCAGGACAGACAAAGCCTACATTTGAGGATACTATGTTATCAGAGGAAGAAAATGTGGACACACTAGTATGTGAAGCAATCCTCCCCAAATTTATGGGAAGGGTTGATAGCTACTCACTGATGTTTAATGAATGGGTCCAAATGTTTGAAATGAGCATGAAGGAAAAATAGGTTACACAGAGACAAGCTGCAGTGAGATTCCCTCTTTACTTGGTGGGAGCAGCATATCAACACTATTTGGTGTTGGACATAGAAATGAAAACAAATTATAAGAAATTAGTGGGAGAGTACCCACAATATTATAATAACAAAATCTTCAAAAGCCAATATCAGATGTTATTAAATGGTACAAAAATGAATAAGAGAGAAGATCTATGTAATTACATGTCCCAGGTGGAAAAATTGTTAAAGCTAAGTTCAAGAGAATGAACATATTCAAAATATGACTTGTTTTCACATATTTTCAAGGGACTACTGGATCCAATTCAACAACAGTTTGAAATAAAGTATGATGCTGATGATTCCTTAGACAGAATGATAAGGAAACAGTTAGCTATACAAGTAACAATGGAAAACAATGCTCAGATAAACAAAAAATCAGCAATGGTAAAATCAGTACCATTATCAATTACAAATAGTAATAGTAAAATAACAGGAAGAGAGGATACAAAAAAACCCAGAGATGAAATTATGAAAATAAAACTAAAAGATGGTACAGTGAAAAGAATATATAGAAAAGACTTAAAATGCCAAATGTGCAGTAAGAAAGGCCACATGAAAAAATATTGCAAGTGCCAAGTAAATTTAATTGAGTAAGAAGAAGCATATTTTAAAGAGGAAAAATTACTGGATGATGAAGACAAAGAGGAACAAAACGAAGAAACAGACAGTGATACTTTAAACTAATAGGAGCGCCATTGTAGCATAATCCAAAGAAATTGCTGCTAATGAAGAAAGAAGAACAAATGATTAGTCAAAGTTAAGATTAAATGATGATTATTTAAATGTAAGGTAGGAAGCTGCAAGTTATTAGGTAAGTTAATTATTAAAACTTAATTAAAGTCAATAGTATTTGGTAATGGATAAAGTAATAATTATTAAGCAGCTAGTGACATTGCAAGGTTGTGAAGTGAATTAAATACATGATACAAATTGAGTTTACGTCAGTTACAATTAGCATTGAGAACTACACTGAGTTAGGATAGGGAATACATAAGAACTTTGTTGAGCTGAGGATCAAGGCCACCTAGATCAGCTGTGGAAACACAAATT
>CABFPE010000291.1:332008-352174 GCA_900660155.1 Hofstenia miamia
CATCATAACAGCCGACATAATGCTATATGAAAACAAAGGCATTAAAACCAAATGAGTTTCAATGCAGTCTAGTGTTTGTATGATAAAACACAGAAAAGGAAGGATACCAATTCTCAAAGCTACAAACAGAATGTGAACTTGAAGAGATCTCAGATAAGAATATATGGAAAATACATCAAAACTAACATCAGACTCATCTGGAAGGCAATAGAAGACGACGATGGAGTGAGTAGTTTGCATGGTCAACTTGAGGACTTGCAAAGGAAAGCGGATAGTACTCCACATGGCTGATTCAAGGGCGAATAGACAAACACCATCAAAGTCGCGAGTACTCCCAAAAGCCGACTCAAGTGCATTGGGTCAAAAGCAGAAGAGGAAGACACACACAGGATACCCGAAATAAATGACAAAGATTATCAACATCTAGAAGAACAAGACATCATGCAACTAAGGACACTTCTAGAGAAGCATAAACATATATTCAACTACGGAGAGATAAGTGTAGGCCAGGCAGTAGGCGAAAAGCACAAAATCGTCTGGCCGAGCAAAAGCCCATACACAGCACCAACCATGTTCATAAAGCAGGGAAGTAAGTACCAAATATGCATTGATTTCCGTAAACTTAACAAGGTAACAAAGAAGGATTTGTACCAACTTACCTTGAATAGAGAAATGCTCTACAAAGCCAGTAAACACAAATATTTTACTACTTTGGACTTATGTAAAGCCTATTGGCAAGTGAAGATGGAGGAAGACCACATTAAGAAGACAGCATTCATAACCCCATACAGGCTGTACAACTGGATATATATGGCGTTCAGACTCTGTAATGCACCAGCAAGGTTTCAGAGATACATAACAAAGGTACTGAAAAACAAGACACACAGAATGGAAGAGGGAATCCACGCCTATATAGATGACATCATAGTCACAAGTGATACAATCCAAGAGCATCTGGAAAAATTGGAGAGGACACTAACAATACTAGAAAACGTAGGACTCAGGATAAATAGAAATAAGTGCAACATCCTGAAAGAGAAAATAGTGTTCCTCAGAAGAATGATATAGAAAGGAAGAATTTGCATGAAGGACAATGCCAGAGAGATGATCGGAAAGATAGAAAAACTGAACAACAAAAAGGATATACAGAGAATTATGAGATTCTTCAATTATTACAGAACCTTCATTCCAAATATAGCTGGAAAAACCGCAAAGATGACCTGATTGATGAGAAAGTCAGTACCATTTGTATGGACCTGGCAAGAGCAAGAGGAACTCGACAACATCAAAGGGGAACTCGCGAAATTACCATCCCTCAACACTCTGGATTACAATGAGAAATTCATACTAGATAGCGATGTGAGCAAGGTAGCAATCAGAGCAAGAATGGGACAAATAAGAAATGGGAAAGAGGTACCCATTCATTTTTTCAGCCGCAAGCTGAGGGCAAGTGAATACAACTATGGCTCCACCAAGGTAGAAATGCTTGAGCTGATTGAAATAATCAAGAAATTTCGACATTTCCTCATAGAAAGAGAATTTAGAGTATGAACAGACAACAGTGGATTGGCCTAGCTGAAGAAGTTCTAGGAAGACAAGTCTGGAATAGTATCCCAGTGGATTGAGTACCTAAATGAATTCACATTCACGATTGAATACAGAAAGGGGACACTGCACAACAATACCAAAGAGATGCAGCAAAAATAGATGGAGAAAAGAAGCAATTCCAATTCCTGCCACATACCAAATACGAAGAATTGCCAGAGATAAATGTGGATAAAAAAGGCCAAGCGGTATTACAGATACTCATAAGAGAGGAAATAACGGAACAAGAGATAGTGAACAAACAAAAAGATGATATAATCCTAGGTGAGATCATAAAAAAATTAAAGAACCTTGAACTACATTATCTAAAAAATGGCGGGATACTACAAATGCTACAAATGGAAGATCAACAAGAATGGACAAATTATACATTGAAGCCAGAAACAACCAAATCGCGATACCTGATTACTTTAAGAGGGAGTTGATATGGAAGATCCATGAGAAAGGTCACTTAGGAATAACACAGACGGAGAAAGCATTCAATGCATGATTCATAACAACAGCTGTCAGGAAAGTCGTGGAAGATATCCTCAACAAGTGCACAACATGCCTTTTAAATAACAAACAGCACTTCCCAACACAGCAAGCACCACTGGAAAAAATTATCGCAACTCAACCTAATGAAATAGTCCATATAGATCTGGAGATGCTATTGAAGGATGCCAAAGGTTTTCAGTACTTACTGGTTATGGTGGACAATTTCATCAAATACGCAAGGATGGTCCAAATGCAAAACACCACAGTGTAAACCACAGCTGAGATAGTCTTAAAAGAGTGGATACTGAGATTGGGACCAATGGAAATGATCATAATGGATAAAGGGCCTCAATTCAAGAGTGGACTTTTCCAAGAGATGGCAAAGCTTCTAGAAATTGCAAGTGAACAAACAACTGCCTATCACCAGCAAGCCAACAGAGCAGTAGTACGCCTTAATTGAACATTAATTAAGTTTATCAGAGACAACATGAATAGGAGGAAGCAGATGGAGAGAGGTTATCAAAATGGTTGAATATTACTACATCACCTCCGTACATGCAATGATGGGAGTATCACCACTCAAAGCCATGCTTGGAAGGGAGGCAACCCTGCTCTCAATGCAGTACACCAACTACAGTGGCAAATTGGACAACTCATATGTACAACAATTAAGAAACCAGATTATGAGAATTCACAAAATTATGTGTCATAATATAAAAAAGTCAGCAGTGAGACAGCTATGTAATTATAATAAAAAATCTATGGTCATGCACACAAGGTAGGCAATAAGGTATATGCATTCACACTGATTAAACTTGTAGACACAAATCAAGTCTGGAAGTTGAAAACAATATGGTCTGGCCCTCACATGATAACACAAACACTATCAAACAATGAATACATGCTAGACAATAATAGACTATTACATTTTCAAAACCTGAAGAGAGCAACAGCAGATATTGAAGATACGAAGATAGATGACAATGCTGAATTCAAAATATGCCAAATTAATGGGAATGAAATTATATATGATATGTATGATTTAGACAGCATACATGAAGAAGAATTTGATGATGAGTACACAGCAGAGAATGGAAATGAGGATCTGAGCCAAAGAGTGCTGCCCCAGAGGACAGTGAGAAATAAACCTATATATGACCTGGAAACATGGGATATAAATTTACTAACTGCATTTAGGAAACTAGAAGAAAATGATGCACCCACTGATGAAGAAGAGAGTGCGCAGAACACAACAACCAGAGGAGCTCTCAACAATGAATAGGAGAAGGAGAGTACAAAGAAGTTCTCAAACCAGACGTCGAATCAAGGGCAGAAGGGATGAGAATGAAGAGCTGATGAACAGACAACATAGAGTGAGAAGGCGTCCTAGTAGTCCTCAAGGCCAATTCAAGGGCATAGAGACCAACAGACAAAAAGCCTCTCTCACCAAGGATGTGCACCACCAATTCAAGGGCATGCAGAAAACTGGTGTGCAACACAACTTTCCCTCCCAAACTCCACTTCGCCAATTCAAGGGCAGTGAGACATGAGGAGTTCCAGGGGAAGGTGTATGTGGTGGAAGAACCATGGAGATATGAAAGCGATTCAAGGCTGACGTCATCTCATCTGGAACCACGGCTGGTCAAGTGCTGATAGGAGTAACTGTGAGCCAATTCAAGGGCGAAGCAGTAGAAAATATCAGAACAGATTCACAGCCTCCGGACTGTGAACCAAGCACCAGTAAAATACCATTAAGGATGACTCAGCTACACACCTCCTCAGAACCAACATCAGAAAGAACAGTTAGATCAAAAGAAAGAGAAAAACAAATGTTGAAAATCGATGGGGAAACTTTACATCCTTATTTCATGGGAACTTCAAAGATGTGTTATAATGCATTCACAAAACTATCCGCAGAAATGAAGACTCATATATGAAAACTTGCGAGAGTCAAAGGAAAATTTTTACCAATCATGCTCAATGCCAACAACAGGCCAAAAGTAAATGTTATTATCAGTTATCTGCAAGATATGAATGAAACACTAGAAAGGCCATACATGCGCAGTACAGTGCACATTGTATTCAATGACGAATTTAAATTAGATACAGCACAAGCAATAATGGCCTACAAAGACAAGATCACTGAGATACAGGAGATAAACATTGACGCAGAAAACCTCATGATCACACACATACTAAAACAGAAAGAATATACAAAGATGTTAGAAAAGAAAATGGATGATACAACAAGAATGGCAAGAGTGCAAAATGTCAGAGTCGTAATCATAACAATAACAACACAAGAAGACATTCCCGAGCACCTAGAAGACGCATGCTGGTTAGGAGAAAACATTTTCCCATAGGAGAGAACAGTGAAAACCACAACAGTTCCAGAGCTAACACGCTTTGACTTACAAATAGATTATTGGGCACAGATCTACCAAATCATGGTAGACCCATGCATCACAATCGATCTCTACAGGCAAACCAAAACAATAGAGATGACAACTGATACAGAAGGAAAAGAAAAGGCAAACACATTATTTATAAAATGCAGCCTCATGCAATGACAAGATCATTTACAACAAATCCAAATGATTTGGAAAAACATGAATTTGCAACAAAAAGTAGAGGAAGGCTGGCCCAAAATAAAAATCAATGCACCATCACAAAAGTTTCATAAATCAGTAGAAATGGCACTGACAGAATTAAACAGAGCCTATGAATTGAATACGAAAAAAGATTTCAAACAATTACTATTTGAAGAAAAGAATGCACCAGAAATACACTATAGAACTACAGCGTGGATATTAGTGATATTTACAATAGAAGATGTGGAAATAAAACTCCTGATCTCATGACACACTCATCATAGAATAACAAAATCAAAGAAATACAAAATTGTGATAGCCCTGATCAATACACAAACAAAGAACTGGCTACTAAAAGGTCACACTGGGAACCAGAGTCATTGAATTGATCAGAGAAGCCAGTGCAAATGATGGAAAAAATAGTGAGTAGGATAATAATGAAAGAAAATCTGCTGGGAAAGATGTCAGTTATAAGCATCACAAACAAGACAGGGATATGCCCCAGCAAGATCATGATAGTTGATGAGCCAATGACGAAAAATATGTGGGGAGCAACATCTGAGACATGGATGAACCAATTCCAAAATCAGCCATGGCTCACTACAAAGAAAATCACTAAGAGAAAACTTGCATGCACAGCCAAAATCCGCAAAACGTTAGCACAGAAAAACGTGCAGAGAATACTAGATCATGAAATGGAATGCTATGAATAAGACAGTCTGCAGTGCACATTCACTAAGATCATTTGAAGCACTGAGATGATGAAAAGAGGGGGCATTGCAGAACCAGTAGAAGTCAGTGAAATGGTTACCAAGTCCCAAGCAGAAATGCAAGAGGAGCAGCAATTATTAACATCATCCAGATTACTACTATCCCCCAAAACACAACAAACAATTGATAGAATAAACATTGAGAAGTGGGGAGAAATCAATCCCACTAAAACTATAGAATGGATAGATATGGATGACAAGCATTTCCTGGTTGAAATAAAAATCACAAAAGAGGCTAAGGACATAAGAGAAAAGAACTCCCAGAGCATCAGAGAACAACAAACTGTGGTGATGATGAAGCTTATGTTCACCAAAGCATTCACTTGTACAGAACTGGAAGAATTATTAATACCATATAACCAACTAGCCATAGATGTCAAATGCATTACATCAAAAGTAGAAATCAAATAGGAAATACGACTAAAGCTAAGCTGAAGAGGACTCACACAAGCATTCTGGGATACAATTCCTGAAGCCAAAATGAATTACCCCACTACCATTGGTCTGGCCACAGCACCAACAATGGAAGGCTCCTACCTACACATAGAAAAAGAAATTGAATTACAAATCTTAATATGCACACTGCCAGAAACTGTTGCAATCCCAATGGTCCTCCTATGATGGAGACTACCAATGGAAGTTAAGGTTGTGCAGACATTCCTACATGAGTACAGATCATATGTAAACACTGAGAGAAAAGCAAAAGCCATAATGTTATTCTCTGGAGTAAATGATATAGTTTGGACAGATATTTGAGAAAAGAAATACTGCTACTACAACGTTATGAAGAGGGTCAAAATAGTCACAATGATGAGAATAAAAAAAACCAATCCCAACATGATAACAGAAGAAGAGGTAAGAGACAACATCAGTTTCTTTTACAAAGATTAGGCAAATACTTGAAGTTTAAGGAAAGTCTTCATGTTCTTCTATCCCAACAACCAAATTGGAGAAGATTTAGCACATATGAGCAGAGCCAATGCACAAATGACACTCATGATCAGCATCAAAGGAATACAATAATATCATAAATACTATGACATCTTTTCACAGAAGATAAATGAGTTAAGAGAGATAACACTGATAGTGGAAGACATCTGAGAAGCACATTTCCTGAAATATGCAAACATTGTAACAACAGAATGAGAAGTGGTTCTAAAAATGACAAAACAAATGGAATTCGAGAAAACAATGTGGGCTGATCAGCAGGTGGAAACAATAATTCAAAAGGCAGATACTCTGGTGCATGGAAAACAAGCTGTTCTGAAAATAACGCAAGCTGAGGGGAGCATGTAGCATCATCCAAAGAAATCAGAAATAAGCTGCAAAACATTACAGAAGAGAACAAGATTGAAAAGAAGTTGATTAAAAACATTAGAATTAGATCAATTGTTATTATTTCAGATTTAATTGTAAAATGCAACCAAGAATAAAATATGTGTCAAAAAAGAGATATTTGTATCTGTCAATAAAAATACTTTTGACTAAATGATGCTTACATTATTTTATAACCACCATCTTGGCAGAAATTTAAATTTGAATTGACAGGTACTTCTTTTGGAATTACTATAAATACATTGAAACTTATTGTAAGAGTTTGATAAAGAATTTTACTTAGAATTCTTATTTTGACTTTCATTTATAGGTTGATTATTTAATACAATGTTGAGCTAATTGAGCAGTGTTTAGTAGTGGTCTGGGCACATCACGATTCTAGGGTCTCTGTGCCAGGCTACAAAAGTGCACATAAGCTAGGTGTAGGGGTTTTCTCTTGATTAGCCGACTAGCATTTCATTTCTACATGTATTAGATAACTAACTGTCAACAAATGGTTGGATGACCAAACCCTAGGAATTATCTTAATATTATTTTAGATCTAAATTAATGACCTATAATCAACTGATAAAGTGACTGTACATGTAGTAAATTATAAATGTAGGTTAGGAAGTTGTTTGAACAAAGTATATTTAAATAAGCCAATATATTTCAGTAATGGCTACATGTAATATTTAACAAACAACTAGTAACAGTTCAGGTTGCAAATAGATATAACACTTTCACACAATAGAGTTTAAGTCGAGTTGTGTCATGTCTTGAGTAAGCACCAAGCTAATGTAGGGTACACATAAGCTATCTTGATTGAGCTGAGAAGTGACACTCAAGCATTGGATGGAATGGTGAAACTGGATGTGGAGATCTGCTTCAGGCAGATGCCCACTAGAAGATCATTATGGAGGTTACTGCATGGCTTCATCACCTAAAAATTGAACAGTTAATCATAAGTTATTAAGTTAACAGAAGAAACTTATCAAGCAGTAACAACAAGTAAATCCTTAGCCATAATGACACAGCTAACACTATAAAGTAACTGTAGATAAACAGTGATAATGGCTAGTAGAGGATATTACATTAAAACTAGTTTCAAAAGCAGCAAGATGATTATTCACAAATTGATCTTTTAGCATTAGAATGAAAAACGGACTTGATTCCCTGCTCCAAAACCCATAGTGATTTCAATCTCTTACATGTCAAGATGATGATCATTTGATAAACAAAATCTTTTAATGTGAAAACATCTTTAATTGAGGTGAAAAATGCTTTAAATTTTGTGATTGCATCCATCATTAAAAACTGAAAACATGCATTTCTATGACATATCAAGTAAAATAGAACAAAGAACAAAGGAATTTGTAAAAAATCAGTGCTATTTTAAAAATTAATTCTATTTTACTAATTATTTATTGTAAATTTTTTGGTAAATTTATTTTTTCAAGTTAATTATTTTGTTAATTTATTTTTTCTTGAAATTCATTTCTTTGCTAAGAGATTTGAATTATAGCATTTGACCAAAATCTCTTACTTGTAAAATATATCAAACACAATTTTGTTTACACATTGCATTGATAATATATGTAGTGTTTTCATTTGCAAATTAAGTCCTGCAAGGAAATTTTTACTGGTGTTAAACTTGCACAAGAAATCATTCTTTGCCATATCATATTATTTAATTGTAAAAATAGCTTAACCAAGATGGAGAAATTCAATTGTCCTTTACTCAATCTTTGTAAAAACTGAATAATGCATTACATTTCACAACTCAGAGAATTATATCAATAGATTTTTTTAATTAAAAACACTAATGTATAGAGTTTACACAAATGCTGCAAACATCAAATGAAAAAATTCTAATTTTCCATGATTTCTTCATTCCATGCAAATATACAACATGATATACATTCTACCAGCTCCTGTGAACTCCTTTGTTTGATCCTGATCACTATAAAATGCTAAGTTTATTCTATCAATATATGATCATGATGCAGGTTTATACATTGGATTTCGTTTTTTTTTCATGACAGTGCTTGGGTTTATAGCATGTCAGCATCAAGGCACATTTTTCCAAAAAGGGTAATTGTGTGTGTCCACAAACTGAGGTTCTACAATGGTGATTTGTACCATTAAAGTGTGATTTCCAGCGCATATATCATGTTCATAGCTAGCATTAGTTGTTGTGTTTGGATATATCTTTCCATTAAATCCTAGCATATTTCCATAATTAAACAATATTAGTATGATATTTGTTAGTGAAATTATTACAAGATTTATGTTGCCAAACAAATTACCACACAATCCATGTAAAAATTGAACAATATTTTGCTCCACTTGAGAATTTTGCTGTTTCCTCATTAAATATATAATTTAATAGCTAAAAATTTACCATGAATGTTCCTTTTTACAATGAATAGTTAACATCTAAACAGATTTTTTTGTTAGGCTAGCAAAATATTAGTATATTACCAAATATATCAATCAGATGCACACCTGCATTCTCTAGTAATTATTAAATTTATGTCTCTTTACATGGTGGCTTGAATATATCTGATTTAGCATTCTAACTGATTTAACCCTCCATGGCTATATGTGTTTAATAATGGAGTATATTTCATTTTTCATGGTGAATGATTAACACAATAGAAAGCCCTGCTATGTGTTATAAATTTAATTATTAGTATGAAATGCATTGGTATATCTGATAACTAAAGGAATTAACATGAAAATTAATCAATGTCAGTACATTGTATGATATAACAAAGTTCTTATGAAACTGAGTTAAGCTCACTAACTTTACATAAAATGATAATTTCACAGGAATCAATATATTACAGGCAAAAGGGTTAAACATTGCTTTTTTTCAAATATGCTATTATTTTTCCATTGTAAAAATTCCATTCATTTTGGTAACATCCAAATACAGAAAAAGAGAGATATTTCATTACAAGTGTAATATTTGATAAAAACAAACTAGTTTTCAGTGAAATTAATACATGGGTTATGCAAAAACATGAGTTAAAATTGCAGACGTGTGATATATAGACTCACATGATAAAGGCAATTCTGCTTTTCTGAAAAATTATACATGTGATGTTGCTAGTATGATTTATACATATACATGCTACCCTCACTAATAATATATTTAATGATATTGATCATGCACAAGTTCTATGAAATTTGTAAAAATGTAACCCATTCTGCTTAATATGAGTCTTCATCACACCCCCATTATGTGTTATAAATCATCATAATCTCTGACATACAAAGAGAATTTCACATTTCAAAGCATAAAAACAACTTACCATAGTAAATAAGAAGATATCCTCCACAATTAACCCTCCCAGCAAGATTGATCATTGCACTAAAAACACACTGTTCTAACTAAAATGACGGAATTTTCAAATTTTCTGTCTGCTAATGACCTTGTTGAAATTATACATATATTTCCAAGATTGAAGTAGATTAAACATGGTATAGTTGTAAAAAATGATATTAACCTGGCAATGTTTTAACGTAAAATACAAGCATGTAAAAATAAATCTGACAAGGAATATGTATTTATCCCCTCCAAAATAAAATGCACGCAAAATTTTATATAAAATTATGTATTTTAAAGATTCCTGTATTTTTCTTAAGACAAATATGCCTTCTTGTTTTTAAATATCAATCAATTTGCATACAACGCACCTAATTTATTAACAATACTTAGGAAATTTTTTGCAAATAGGCTAATTTGTTAAGATGCTTATTATACACTTATGTAAACTTTGTATATACATGACCAAATATTCTTCCAAATACTATGATACATTGTAGACTTGGCTTGATTCAATGCAACCACCCATAAATAATGAGATATAATGTTAGTATACATTATTTATTAAGATTGGTAGCATATATAACAAATCCTACAACATGTACACATGTAAATTCTAAAATTATTCATAGTTTGATTATATAATCCGCAAATAACTGCACTCTGTAACCATGCCCCCTCTTATATTATTCATGAACTAACAATGGTTATGAATCATCAATTAGCACCTGTCAATCAATCATAACAAATGTGATGGACGCTTTTTTGATGAGAGATTCCTTTGGAATCTCTCACAAAAAATTTTTTGATGAAATTGTAAAGCAATTTCAACAAAAAAGCCCTGGAGTGGATTATCAGTTAGAATGCTAAATCAGATATATTCAAGCCACCATGTAAAGAGACATAAATTTAATAATTACTAGAGAATGCTGGTGTGCATCTGATTGATATATTTAGTAATAAGCTAATAATTTGCTAGCCTATCAAAAAAATCTGATTAGATGTTAACTATTCATGGTAAAAAGGAACATTCATGGTAAATTTTTAGCTATTAAATTATATATTTAATGAGGAAACAGCAAAATTCTCAAGTGGAGCAAAATATTGTTCAATTTTTACATGGATTGTGTGGTAATTTATTTAACAACATAAATCTTGTAATAATTTCACTAACAAATATCATACTAATATTGTTTAATTATGGAAATATGCTAGGATTTAATGGAAAGATATATCCAAACACAACAACTAATGCTAGCTATGAATGTGATATATGCGCTGGAAATCATGCTTTAATGAGAAAAATCAACATTATAGACCCTCAGTTTCTTGGACACACACAATTACCCTTATTGGATAAATGTTCCTTGATGCTGACATGATATATTCCCAAGCGCCATCAAGAAAAAAATCGAAATCCAATGTATAAATCTGCATCAGGATCATATATTGATAGAATAAACTGGTACAAACACAATTTCATAACATTGGATTTACAGAAGTAAACCTTAATTCAACATGGAAACACTGGTAACTTTTGAAGAATGAATTAATGCATTACTATTGATGCATCAGCTTACAATGTACTGAATAATCTGGATAACAAGTTTGGGCGTCTTGATTTCCCATGTCAACTACAAAAATTAATGGTGATATACAACTGAAAATTTGCTAGATGTGGTGAAGCTCTGCACAACAACTTGGTCTGCACAAACCAGGTCATATACAATACATTTTATTTTATGTGTGTAATGCATAAGAATGGCGAATATTTATTTCATTTTGTGTATGGATATTTGTGAAAGTGAATTTGCTTGGTTGTGTATATCAGACATTTCAATTTTTTATTGATTTATCAATGGTATGTTTCATATGCTTTGGCAGATATTTCTACCTTGTTTTTGAAAGTGTGCGTCTATTTCATGCAACTATAGTGTTTAAATTTTGCAAAACATTTCTCCACTTTGTGTTTGGTAGCAGAAATCAAGTTTCACCTCTATCAATTATATTCATTGTTGCATGATTAAACATTGTTACAACAAACACGCCTTAAGAACTTCATTACAAGGAGTCATTATGTAATGTACACATTTGCAATTTATGCACAATTGCTAAAGAAATTGTTGTTTTCCACAACTTGCATATTTGTCTTGATCAGTATTAATGTGGTTATAAACACACTCTAATGCAAATAACACATCATTTTTTGTTTGAAATATTTGGGTTTTCAATCTATGAATTGTTTTCCTTAAAACATTGTGCTGCATGTTTAAACATTGTTACAAGAACACACTCTAAGTTAAATTTGTCATCAAAAATATCAGTTTGCCTAAATTCTAAAAATCAAAAATTCTCACTTTGGTCTGAACAAATTATCTAAAAAATTAATTTGCACAATTTAGTTTGTCAAAAATTTTTCATCACTAGATGGCATCCAATAGAATTACTTCATTTCTACATGGCAAATAGCCATAGGTAGGGTGTCCCATCTAGGTGTCCCATTGGAACGTTCTCGTGCTCTTCTTAACTACTATGTTAGCACATTTTAATTGCCATGTGGTGAAAAATATTTGAATGCTTATCTAAGGATAAAAGTTTTTGAGAACTTTCACTAAACTTAATATACTGTTTTAAAAATGAAAGAGAAGGTGTACCAGATTTACACTTAAATAATATTAGAACCATATTCATTTGAATTCTGTAATATGGAGCTAATATTTTATATTGAATTCAATAGATTGATGATCTTTCATGATTTTGTGTAAAGTTAAGTGATTTAAGAGACCAATTGCAAGTTTAGGATAGAAGTATGTAATATTTTGAATTTATTGTAACATCCTCTACCAGGCATTATTACTGTTTGTCCTTTGTTACTCTATAACATCAGTTGTATATTTGCAGGTAGGGATTTACTAACTAGATAGGGTTAGCTTTTGTATATTTCTGTAAACCTATTGAAACTAGATTTAACTATTCACTATTTAGGTTACAAAGATATACAGCATTCTCTCCATTGATTGATGATGAGAATCTTCCCAAAGCTGATGTCCACATCCAGATTCACTTGCTCACTAAGGATCCATTTGGTTGAGTTCCACCTCTCAGCTCAATGATATAACTTATGTATACCCTATCCTAGCTCAGTGTATACTCAGGACAAGACACAATTTGACTTAGCCTCTACTTTGTAAAAGTGGTTCATTAATATGCAACCAGACTAGTTACTAGCTGTTTGATTAATATTACATGTAGCCATTGCCAAAATATATTGGCTTTAATAATCTGTTTAATATTTAGCAGCTCCCTAAACTACATTTACTAATAAGTACATGCTCAATCACTTTATCAGTCACATTATAGTCAATAGTTTGGATCTTAAATATTTTAGATATAATTCCTAGGTTTTGGTCATCCAGCCATATTTTGAATCAGTTATTTTTAATACATGTACTAAATGATCAATATTCAACTAAATGAAAGAAAAACCCCTAAAGCTAACATAAGTGCACTTTCATGATCTGGCACAAAGACCCTAGAAATGATCTCATGATGGATCCAAACAATTACTAAACACAACTCATTTAGCTTGACATTGTATTAAATAATCAAACCTTATCAATAAAACAAAGTAAGAATTCTGAATAAAATTTTTTATCAATGCTTATAGGGTTTTGAATCTATTTATAGTAATTTTGAAAAAGTACCTGTCAATGTCAAATTTAAACTCTTTGTCTGCCAATATGGCAGCTAAAAATAATGGAAGCAATTTTTTCCCTTCAGTTTTCAAAATTATTGTTATTGACAGATACTAATCTCTTATAATTGATACTTATTTTTGCTTGGTTGCATAATACAAATTAATCTAACTGATTGTATAATTTTATAATATTTCTAATCATCATTCTTTTTTGATCTTATTCTCTTCTTGATTTGGATGATGCTACATTATGTTTGTAAAGAGATATTGAAAATGAGATAAACAAAAAGAATTTAATAATTGTTTGTGATATATATTTGAAACATTTCACAGATGATAAAGTTCCCCAACTCCTGAAGTCACTTTTTAAATTTTAGTCATTAAAAATTGAGTGAAAATAACAAAAATTTTTATTATTGCTTTTCCCTAAATTGCATGTGATGAGAAACACACAGTGTTTAGGTTATTTTACTTATTACTTAGGTTCCCCACTTGCTCCCAAGACATAGTGCTTCTTACTTCTCAATCTAATTAGGGCTCTAGTCTTCTAAAACACTTCTAAAAGGTTATCTGCATGGGGGTAGGCTGAGTGTGGCCACTCTTCACTAACATGATCTTCTCTAAATGTTTAACTTTTATAAAGATAGGGTATAATAACAGCAGGAGTTACAATTGCAGCAAATGAAATAAGACCACTATCAAAATTATATATTTCTATCATGAATTTGACATATATTTCTATAATGAATTTGACATATATATTTCATTCATGAATTTATACTAGAATATACAAAATGAAAGCAATATGTATTCAATATTTTGTAGTACCCCCACGATTAGCAATGACAGAAGATAACCTGGAAGGCATTGAAGACACAAGTTTTAAGCACAGTTTAGGAGTAATTTCATGGGTCCAAACAAATAAAATCACCTCCTTCAACTCATTAAGTGAACGTGGGGATTTCTCAGAAACTTTTTTCTTCATTACAGTCCAAAAATTTTCTATTGGATTTAAATCAGCAGAATTTCCCAGCCAGGGAAGAACCACTGCTGACACTTTTTAGCCACATGGCAAGGTGCTGAGTCTTGTTGGAAAATATTAGTTTGATGAATCATCATAAAGCAATGTTATTTTTCATTCAATATCTTTAAATACTTCTCTGCATTTAATTGTTCATTTGGTTCCAAAAGAAAAGAGGTCCATGACCATAGGTTGAAAAAGAAGCCCAGACCATGATAGATGGACAATGTTTTACTGTTGGAATCATGAATTTCTCTTTGTAGCATGCACCAGAAGGCTGATGAACTCGAGTTGCTTTTATACCGAATTGTTAAAAATTACTCTCATCCAACCACATGACCTTCTTCCAATCTTCTATGGTCCACAAAACATGATTTCATGTGAAATCTAGGCGACATTTCTTCATCAATGATGTTAAATGAGGTTTATGAGCAACTCTGTATGATTTCAAATCAAATGATTTTAGATGATTTTGAATGGTCCTGATTGACACAGAAACACCATGAAGTTTTACCTGATGTTGAATTTCTGTCGCAGGCATTAAAGGATCAGATAAACACAATTTTCAAATCAATTGATTGTCACAGGGTTGAGTAATGCACTGTTGTCCAGGATGAGAAGATTGGAAATGACCTTTTGTGAGAAAGGCTTGGATGGCTTGATGAACTGCAGTCTTTAAACGTTTCACTTTCCTTGCAATCCAAATGCATTTGTGTTGTTTTTGACGGGACAAACAAATTTACACTATAGATTCTCAGTCTTAATGTCAAACAATCAAAATATTCAAAAATATTCGTAAACTTCATGTGGTCTTATTTCATTTGCTGCGACTGTAGGTTATTTTGTAGCATTAGATAATCCATGCATCAACTCAAACCATCAATAAGATAGAATAATAAAAATTCATGCTGATTTCTCCCTGATGCACTATCAGGGTTTTGAGTACTCAAAATTTTAAGAATTTGAACATGAGTAATCTGGCAAATTTTTATCAGTAACACTATGAATAGAAATCATCAAAACTCTACCTTGATCTCAATCAAAATTCTGCTCAGAAATATTTTAAAGATTAAATTATTTTGAATTTCATTTGTTTGTCAATCTGAATTATTATAAAATTACGGTTTTCATGCTTAAAAAGCTTGATCAAACTTGGAATTTTCTTTAAAAAAATAATTGAACTCAAACTTGAAAATTAATACTCAAACTTAGACTGATTAACTGGAATTTGAATAAGAAACTCTGAACTCTATTATTCTGTTGGCACAGCAAATTTCATCAAAAACAAATCTCACTGAAAATAGTTATACACTATAAATGATTATATATTAACAATAAATGTTGAAAATTTTTAAATTTGGTTTCATTTGGAGGGTGATGGTTTCATTAGGAATTCACTACTAGCTCTAATCTTAACAAGAATTTAGCCCTAATGCTTAACAAAAAATTGATTGTTATTGAACTAATTAGGAAAGCAAACCTTTATAAACTTTAGTGTGGGCACATACAAGTCCAGTAAATATTTTTTCTAAAATGGGTTGTCTGAGTTCCAAAGTATTTTGAGTTTTTTCAGTGAAATTTGTTTCAGTGAGATTTGCTGATACAATTCAGCTTGTCATTCTACTTCTAAGTGTGCTACTACCAGGCAAACATAGAAAGAATGGTACTTTTTTCATTTTTAAAAAATCTCAAATGTTCAAAATTTCCCTCAGAATTGACATAAACATAGAATGGTTGGTACTTTTTTCATTCATGAAAGTCTTAAATTTTCCAAATTTATCTCAAACTCTTCCAAAATTATTATTTAATAGACACATCTCCCCTATAACAACTACTGCAAGTGTCTATTCTGAGAGATTTTGGAAAATTTGAGATTTTATAGAATGAAAAAAGAGGGTGCATGAAAAACCTTGAACCTGATTTACATTGTAAGTTAATCAAATTGGAGTCATAATAGAGGTGGCAAATAGCAAAGACATCAAATATGTATTATAAATTTTCAATGTTAATATGGACTAAAAATATTAATTATGGTTGTATATAATAAATATATTTTCTTAAAATTTTGTAAATCAATATTAAATTAGCAAGCAGTAGTGTAATGGTAACACTCCTGTTCATGTTAAATTAGTGAAATGGAACAATATTTTTATGAAATGTTTATTGAAGACTAAAATAATGCAAAGCAAAACTTCTATTGTACAGCATATTTAAATCATTTTACACCTTTGAAATCATGAATTGTCAATTTGGATACAAATGGTTAAATTTTTGCAATAGTTCTTAAAATTTGCTTATTTTAAATTATATAAATAAGATTTAATCTAGAAATTTTATGCTAACATCATATTTGCCTAGCAACAATGAGTAGAAGTTGGGCTCTTCTATGATACCCCACCTTTGAGTTGATAATAAGATATATATCTGGAGACCAGGAATCCTGTGTAATATATAATAGTTATTCTCCATAACAGATAGACTCAGTAGGATTTGAACCTCAATTTTAAATCTAACAGATGGCTGTGCTTAACTTATATATATATATATGTATATCATATAACATATATATAATATATATAATATATATGTATATATATAATATAAAAAACTATAACAAATGCAATAACATTGGTAAAAAGTTTAAAAAATTAATGAAATTCACAGCATATTTAAGGATAATAGCACTGTAAGCATTTAATTCATAAATAATTATCAATTAAACAAATTGCAATACATAAATGTGTATTTAAACAAATCTATACATTTTTAGTTTAGATAAAGTCCTTACCTTAGGTAAATTTTAATTTTGATTATTCAATGTTTTGCTTACATTAATTTAACAACAAATATATGCACTTTGTTGAGTACTTTAGATTTAAAGCATCACTTCTATAAACAGCATATTACTTTTAAATCTTCACTTTTAGTGCACATTAGCATTGAACATTAATATAACAAATATCAATATTATTGATGTTTTCTATTTGCCACCTCTATTATGACTCTAATTTGATTGGCTTACAAGGAATTGAACCAATAACTTTCCATACAAATATGGATGTGATACCATATCACTACTGTTCAATCAATATAGTACAAATTCAATCTTTAAACAATTTGCAAAAATAAAATATAACTAAAGAGAATCACTGTTTGAATTGGATAAATATTTGAACATTAGTAATGCAATAATTCCAAATTTTCTAAGCTGAAAAATATTTATTTGCCATTGTTGAAGTAATGAAAATGTATAATAATTTAATTTTTATGACATTTCCCAGTGGATTTTCATTTGAATTGTGATGACTTCTCTTCCAAGTTTTTCTGATCATATCTTGCAAGCTTCAAGTTTGAGATCTTAACATTTCAAGTAATTAAGAACTGTTTATGATACATATAATATTAAAAACATAACCTCAATACTGTAAAGACCACTAAAGTAAACACAAAATTTTATAAAAACTAAAATAAATGTAATTTGTATAAGGCTATTTTGCATTAGGTAATTTAATGTCCCTTTCAGCTGGTAATCAGCTGAATTCAGATTCTAAATTGCCTCATTCAGTGGGGTGCATATTTATCTCATCTTCATATATAGCAATTTTGTATTTCAGTATAGCAAAACTTTCTCTTAATAAATATAATAGGAACTAGCATAAACAGGACACCATTCTGTGAATTTAAACAGTTAAAATGCATATAATTTTTAATTCAGCATTACACTTTCAATATTGATAATAATTAGTTATTAAAACTACTTATTTTTGGTTAATTACTTTTCTACAACTCTGATTAAATCATATTATTGTTACAAAGTATTCCCTATTTTATTAGAAGTATGTGTCATTTGATGTAGGTTTGTAGGGATTTAAATGAATATTCCATAAAGAAGTCTGGCTCAGAACAGAGTATCATTGCCATCATCACACAATGTTCAAATGCAATGCCTCATTATTTATATTACAAAAGGCAATGAAGAAGAAATGGTGAGAAAGAGAGGTCATTCCCATTTGGAAGTGGTGCAAAGAAAAATTTATTACAGAAAAATTTTGGAAGACTCTGAAAACTATATTTTTCACCTTCAGAAGGATACTAACAGTCTTTTCAAAGTTATGTTACAATTTTTACAAAATTCAGTGTCTATTGATGAAAAATTTGAAATGAATTAATTTTTGTTGTTAATACATTGTTTATTTTTTTGTTAGGTCAAGTTTTGTTGAGATGATTCATTTTTATTTCTTTGCAGGATATATTCCATGTATGCATCCTAGTGTATATCTTTGAATAACCTTATATGGTTCTTCAATGATGCATGCTTTGACTTAAATATAATTCAACATTAAAAAGTACACTTATGTTATTTCATTATTAAATATTACTTATCCAAGAATTAAGATGAACAATAAAAATATACAAAATCAAACACAATTGCATTTATTTTCCAATTTTAGCATTAAATTGGAGACAGTATAATGAAGGTTTACACAAAATTCAGTAAGCAGTAATTGCAATATTGCAATTTCCTCTGTTCAGTGGCACCCATATCACTGTACCAACTGGTGTCATTCAAAAATTTTGAAATCCCATTATATCAAAAAATATATAAGTTGGGATAATCTGTAGTTATTTTGGAATGAAATTTATAAATTCAAGCCATGGGAATAAATTAATTACTATGGAAATTATATTTATCAAAAAATTAAAATTTATAGGACGTAGTTATATTCATTTTAGTTTGAAAAACATGATTTGGTAGTTCCAGTGCCATTGATTTCAGATAGCTCACCTGCAGGTGTGGACTATTGTCTACATTTATTGCTTCAGTAGTCTATTTTTATAATGTTTGTTATTATTTCACAAACAGAAGTGTTGTGGTGACAGACCTATAGTATATATAGGACAAAGTCATTTCAATTCTGACCTGTTTGTTTATTCACTAAAATTTCGCACATTATATTTGTGATTAACATAGATTTGTGGTGTAAGGTAAACACAGAAATCTATTAGTTGGAAAAATGTAGGTTTGAATCCTACCTAGTCTATCAGTTATGGGAATTTCTATTATATATTATATAGGATTCCTGGTCCCCAGATATAAATCTTATTATCAACTCAAAAGTGGGGCTGTCATAGAAGAGCCCAACTTCTACTCATTGTTGCCAGGCAAATATGAAGTTAAGATAAAATTTTTAAATTTAATCTAAATAATATAATGTAAATTAAAATAAATGAAAACAGACACCTTAAGAGTTATTTTAAAAGTTGAAGCCATTGAAGTTTAAATTAATAATTCACAATTTCAAAGTTGTATAAATGGACTGAATAATAATAAATATATTTATATATATATATATATA